>JAFVLL020031096.1:31654-143451 GCA_021397915.2 Tor tambroides
TACTTAACTGACCAGATCAATATCCCAGAATTTTAATTGACTTGATGCTATACTCTGATTAAAAAGTGTTCCTTTATTTTTTTTGAGCAGTGTATTTTCTAGCAATACAAGTCTTTACTATCACTTTTTATCCATTTTAAAACATCCTTGCTGAATAAAAGTATTAATTTCCTTAAAAAAAAAAAAAAAAAAAGAATTTACTGACCCCAAACTTTTAAATAGTAGTATATATTGTGACAAATTTCTATTTTGAATAAAGACTGTCCTTTTTACCTTTTTATTTATTAAAGAATCCTGAAAAAACTATTACAGGTCCCAAAAAATATTAAACGGCAAAACTGTTTCCAATGTTGATAAATCAGCATATTAGAAGGATTTCTGAAGGGTCATGTGACACTGATGACTGATGCTGAAAATTCAACTTTGCTTCACAGGAATAAATTATATTTTAAAGTATATTAAAGTAGAAAACTGTTATATTAATTTGCAATAATATTTCACAAAATTACAGTTTTGTTTTGTTTTTTTCCTTTATTTTTTTAAATGCAGCCTTGATGTGCATAAGAAACTTCTTTTAAAAACATGAAAAATCTTACTGATCCCAAACTTTTGAACGGCACTGTATATGTATACATGTATATGTATATGTATGTATATGTGTGTGTACTTTTTAGATACCTAAAACTTATTTTAAAAACTTAAATTATTCTATTTAATTTGACATTTTTGTGTTGTTGGAATTAGCAATTTACCACATTTTGTCATCAATTTTAACACTTTTTGAAATATTAAATGGTTTTACACATCATTCCAACATGAATACAAAGAGTACATTTTCCAAGAACTGAACACGTCTTTATCATTGACCATTTTTATTTGTCACTGACCCGTAAGTATTTGACCCTGTTTATCAGCCCATTTCTCTTCCTCTTTTTAGATACAAGCACCAGCACCAGTACTGGTCAGGCCAAACCTGCAAGCCGGCTCCATCCACAGCACCAGCCGCCCCGGAGGAACCAGATCATCAGGAGAGGTCAGGACCCCATTTCTCACTCATCTGCTTTACATCCATCCTCTTACTCATACATAAACTCATTAGTCACACACATTCTCACAAAAAGTAACAACACAGACTGGATTTTAAAACTTTTCTGTTTTTAATAAAGCAAAGATTACTTGAAATGCATACAGAAGCTTTTCATTGGTCAGTTTGTGCTTGTTTGGATATTTGCTATCTGTGCTGTAGAAACAGTTCAGGAATTTGGATGTTTACAAAGATCTTCAGTGAAACTTGATTTGGTTTGTCTGGGTCTGTATCTCGATCTTCTCCTGTAGGTGGTGTTTTTCCTCGTGGAGGTCGGGGTCGAGGACTTAACAGAGGCACTCCCATCTAAATCCCATTCACCTTTACAGCGTCTGCCCAGCAGAAACGCTGATCACGACTCTTCAAAGTACCCAGAATCAACCTAATGCTGATTTACTTTCTTTAATGTTTTGTTTCAATGTGCTTTAAAACATGGGTTAGATTTATTTTATATTTTGCGAGTAATCATACTGACGCTATGTTCAATGGTTTTGCTAATAAATGGAGAATCTTTCTCGCCATGCAGCTGCTGGTGGTGTTTGTTTCATGCTGCTCTTTCAGGCACAGTTGAGCCACTTGCTGATGTCATTCTGCTGGGAGGAATGGCTGGCAGGGGCCGTCAGAGCGGGCAGATCACCGCTAACCTTGACGTTTAGGACTTTAGCTGTAAATCACAGAGATGGTGTTATTGAATGCATCGCTTTAAATGTACTGATTCAAAGAAACTGAGACTCGGTAACATATTTTACATTTGAATCTTCTCACAAACGGTCTTCGCTTTTAATTACACAGGTAATACTTCTATTGTTGCAAGATAAAATGTTGTCACTTACGCCAAGAGAAAACAAAGTAATCGAAACCATCTGACTTCCTGGGGTTGGGCATGGACAAGGCTGATGTCACAGGGGTGGGGAAGCCCTTCATTTTGAGGTTGATGTTGATCTCCCCTGACAACTGGATCGCTGTCAAATAAGAATAACATCAAATAAATAACTTTTGTATCTTATTTTGTTTCTGTTCCAGCATTAACATTAACCAAAATGAGTACTATTAAAATCTTTTCCATTTGAAATAAAGCTGAAATAAAATATAAATATTAGATGAAAATGTTGCTTTGGCAATAAAATGCAATAAAATGTTAAAGTACTAAAATGAAAACTGAAAAGTAAGTTAAAGCCAAGTAAATATTAAAAAACTAAAAATATTAAAAATAAATTAAAAAAAATATGTATATATATGCTGAAAATATGAGAGCAACATGAAAATAAAAGCAAGTTTGAATATGAATAATGCAATAATCATATGTGACCCTGGACCACAAAACCAGTCATAAGGGTCAATTTTTTGAACTTGAGATTTATACATCATCTGAATAAATAAGCTTTCCATTGGTCTATGGTTTGTTAGGATAGGACAATATTTGACCGATATACAACTATTTGAAAATCTGGAATCTGAGGGTGCAAAAAAACATCTAAAAATTGAGAAAATTGCATTTAAAACTGTCCAAATGTAGTTCTTAGCAATGCATATTACTAATCAAAAATTAAGTTGATATATTTACGGTAGGAAATTTACAAAATATCTTCATGGAACCTGATATAATATCCTAATGATTTTTGGCATAAAAGAAAAATCTATATAATTTTGACTCATACAATGTATTATTGGCTATTGCTACAAATATACCCATGCTACTTATGACTGGTTTTGTGGTCCAGGGACAAATTAAAATAATACTAAAATGATATAATTGCTATAATTTGAAATACTCTTTTCAATGCATTGCAAAAGGTTTCTTTGAGTACCTCAATTTAGTATAAAACAATTCAGATTACCTGCTTGTTTGCCATTTTTGGGAACTTTGTCTGAATTTTTGGATCTCTTTCCACTGCAAGTTGGTGCACTTCCAGGAGGAAAAGTTAATTTCTGAACTGTGCCTCCTGATTAGAAAACAAATTATAATGAATTTTCTCATTTTGGTCATTTCTAATTATTTGAACCAAACATAGGACTCAGAGGGCTCCAGTCAGCACCTTTCTTGAAGAAGTACACAGACTCGGGTCTCTTTCTGGTGGCTGGGATTGGCAGAGCAGCAGTTATCTCACCGGTGAGCCCACCAAAGTCCTGGGACACAGATCTGGGATATCCAGGTTCCACAACACCATTCTCCAAACTCCAGTAGTTGTCACCCTTAGTGAGAGAAAATGGACGATTCAGTGGATTTTCAAGGGTTGCAAACACAATTAGTGGCGGTTTTCCATGTTCTTCAGTACCTTGATGATGTAGGTCTTGCCCTGGCAGTTGCAGCGTGTGAAGGCCGTGTCGATGGGAGACGGGATGCCCAGTTCTTCAGTGATTCTCCGAGCAGGACCAACTCTTTTGGTCTTGGGGTTCAGTATCCAAAAAAAGTGACCTGAGATGGATAGCACTTTTCTTAATTAGTGATATTGGGGGGAAAAAATGCACTATATGCAACAGTACATCTATATAGAAGATGTACCTCTGAAAACTATGATGGAGTTACTGGAGAGAGTTGCCATTCCGTCAATGGCAAGGCCACTGCAGAGATCAGGGTTCGAGTTGGCATCTTAAAAAAAACAGATTTAATTATTCAGATTTAATTTACACTTCTGGTCAAAGGTTTAAAGAATGATCAAGATAATGTTTTTGAAAGAAGTCTTTTGTGATCAGCCTTGCATTTATTTGATTAAAATACATTTAAAACAACAATATTACAATTTAAAAGAACTGTTTGCTATTTCAATACAATTTAAAATGTAATTTATTCCTGTGATGGCAAGGATGAATTTTCAGAAGCCATTACTACAGTCTTTAGTATCACATGATCCTTCAGAAATCATTAATATGCTGATTTGGTGATCAAGAATCACCTCTTATTATTATCAATGCTGGAAAAAAAGTTTTTGCTGCTTGATATTTTTAGGAAGCAATTTTTTAGTGATACACTACTATTCAAAAGTTTGGGGTAAACATGATTAAAAAGAAAAAAAATTGTTTATTATTAAACTGATCAAAAGTGACAGTAAAAGTTTTATAATGTTAAAAAAGATGTATTATTTCAAATATATGCCGTTTTTTTAAATTTCTATTCATAAAATAATCCTGAAAAATGTTTAACAGTTTTCACAAAATTGGTAAACAGTAAAAACTTTTTATTGACATTAAAAACACTGATAATAAGAACCAATATTAATAATTAAGCACCAATAATAAATAATAATTGTGCACAACCTTGTCTAAATCTACCTTTGCCATCACAGGAGTAAATTACATTTTTCAACATTTATAATTAAAAGTTGATATGTATAAGTCACAATATTGCTGTTTTACTGTATTTTTAACCCAATAAATGCATACTGAGCGAAAGAAATTTTCTTTGAAAAACAATAAAAAAAATCTCAATTATTGCTAACTTTTGATCAATTAAACAGATGTATTTAACATGAAAGATTGATACAGCAGTGGTATATTTTATATGGTTAGATACATTTTTTTAAAAACGGAATACAACTAATTTCAAATATTTTCCATACCCAGGTGGTAATTTCATGGATGTGAACAATTCCAGGTGTTATGTAAGTTCCATACCTGGTGCTGCAGGGCTGCTGGCTGCCATGGCCTGGGCGATGTCTGCCAGAGTGCTGGGTCTGTCTGCAGCGGACGGCCCCTCACCTTGTCCGCCGACGGAGAGGGAGACCTGCACAGGGATGGTTAGGGGATTGTCAGAGGAAGGTCCATCTGCAGGAACAGGGCCGGATCCTGGCAGAGGGAACCCAGAAGGGTTGGAACCGATGCCTGCGAGGGCATATATGTAGTTTGGTTAATATTTTGATCAGCTCACATGCATCTAACTTTCTGTAGATTTTAATTCGTTTTCTCTTTCCTATTAAAATGAAAATAAATTTTCATTTTAATAGGTAAATTCTTTTTAAGCTGTTACCGGGTATGGGCAGAGGGCCACCAGCAGGAAGTGATGCAGATGGATCAGATGGAGCCATAAAGCTATTCAGTCTGCTCCCTGGAAAAAATAAATAAATAAATAAGCCATTGGTCAAAGGTTTGGGATCAGTAAGAATTTTATTTCTTTATTTTTTGAAAGAAATGAATACTTTTATTCAGCAAGGACTCATTAAGTAGTTCAAAGGTGACAGTAAAGACATTTATAAAGTTGACAAATATTTCTATTTCAAATAAATGCTGTTCGGTTAATCTAACAATCTTGTTTATAACTGTTTCAACATTGATAATAATAAGAAATGTTTAATAAGCACTAAATCCAGCATATTAGAATCATTTTTTGAAGGATCATGTTACATTGTAGACTGGAGTAATGGTTGCTGAAAATCCAGCTTTTCCATCAAAGGAATGAATTACGTTCATAGTTTTTCAACAATATTACTGTTTTACTGTATATTTAATTAAATAAATGAAGCCTTGATAAGCAGAAGGGACTTTACATATAATAATAAATGTAGCTTACCATCTCTCATGAGATCTGGGTTTTGCTGTGCTGCGAGACATACTGCCATACACTCCTCTGTATAATCTAAAAAACAGCAAATAAATAGGCTGGGGGGCTTCAGATCAGGAAGGGACTTTTGGGAGGGACTGAAAACAATTTGCTCTTTATATCTTAACATGTTGCAGCAGTGAATGACCTTTAACATCTACACAATCTACAGCCAATCAGCACTAAAAAGCTTCTTCAAATGGCTAAAAGGTTCACAACCATACAAAAAAAAAAAAAGAAAAAAGGATTAAATAGACATTAATATAATACCTGTTGGTTTGTTTAGTTTTGAGCTTCTTGCAGCTTGCATTTGGGAGAAAGCATCTGATGAAGACAAAAATAATTAAGTCAAAACACGAAATAAAACTGGTATAAAGTCAGTGAAAATCATATATACATTTTTTAAAATATTTATTACAATTTCAGTGAACATTTGCTAATGATCTAGAAGTAGCAGCCTATATAGCCTAGTCAAGTAATTTTAGATGTCCTTTTATACTGTGGGTCCCTGAGTCTATATATGTATATATATAAAGTCTGTAGTTCATGAGTGGTCTTGTGTCATACCGCACTGCGCGTTGTAGTCTGGGCAGCAGGAGTTGTGGAGCACGCAGTCTGAATCACACTCACACTGTCTCCCGCGGCGGAACGCCTCACCACAGCGACCCCTGCAGGAGTCACCTGCCAATTACACACAACAGCTTATCAAATCCTCTGCATCCTGTTTGATACATGCATTTATCTAAGGTCTCTAAATTAACAACATCATCAAACCTATGCGCAAAATAAATAAATAATAATAAAAATAAATAATAAATAAATATTAAATGTTAATAAAATAATTAAAAATAAAATAATGTATGTAGTTAATAAAATAAAATAATTATTTATTAATAAATATTAATAAATAATAATAAAATAAATTACGAAAAATCTGGTTAAAACGTCAGAATCAAATATGGTACATTAGACTTTTGAGGAACATTTATTTGGTCATCAGTCAGTCATCACTGTGTTGCATTATGTTTTGCCCCCACAATTAAAACTAGCATTGATCATAAAAAAGTAAAATAAACTTAAACTAAAAATATAAAATAAAATAAGATAAAATTAAAATAAAATTAAATCTTTAACAATTATCTTACTGAGAGATTAAGAGATTTTTTGTTCTGAATAAAATTTAGGTGTTTTTCCCTCCTTAAGTGTAAAATAAAATTATTTTAGGAAAAGGTTTAAAACTGAAGAAACTCATTATAGAAATGATGTATAAAATGTTAAAGTACATATAAACTATTTGCAGTAATAAATCTGCAGTCCCTGTAAAGGTTTGGACCCACTCATGAAAACTTTTGATCTTAAGGCTTTTGTTTACATAAATATATATATATATATATATATATTTATAAAAAGACATACAATTGTTATAGTAATTAAAAAATATATTTTGAATGAAAATTGATGAATTAGACCAGGCAGTGAAGGAAAAGCATTAACAAGTATCCAACATTCTAAAATAAAACGTACATTTGATCACACATAAATTCATACTTTTGGTTATTTTACTATTATTTGAATTTCAAAAACAAGTAAATACAGAACAAGTGTCATTGTGAGATGATAAGGGTCTTACCAACAGTGCAGACATCGTCAAAATCCTTGCAGCACTCGCCGTGGACAAAACAGTTGTAGTCACAGCTACAGACCTGTCCGCGGGTGAACGGCTCACCACATCTGCCCACACAGCTGCCTGCACACAACACTACAAGCTGAATCCAACCAAAACCCTACCAGAACTGAGATGGACAGACCCAGAAGTGATCCGACTCACCTTGAGCAGCACACAGTGGCAGAAGAACACAGGCCAGTGCCAGGAGAAATGAAACCAGAGCAGATCCAGTCATGATAACACCTCAAAAGAGCAGCCCACACTGATAAAAACACCTGTATGTCTAAAAAAAAAAAGACATGATATGATCACAAAACACTGAAGTTAGTTTGTCATCATCAAAGTCGTCTGCATGCAGAAAGGGACTTACCAAAGAGAAGTGTCTTTCTCAACTCACCTTGTTCTGTCCTTAGGCGCTTTGTCTCTTTTATACTGTATGGCAGCTGGATTTCTCCTGTTGGCTAGAAACTTTAATTAACCACCACAGCCCAATTAAAGCATGATGATGTAAAGACTAACCTCCTACACACACACACACTAGACAACAGCAGCAGTGTGTCCACAGTGCTGACAGAAGAGTCAGTGACCTCTGTTAAAATATCCTTGGATCTCAATGTTCCACAATTGGTTGATTTTTTTTTATTATGGCTTTTAAAATTTCAGTGTCCAGTGGTTCTGATACTGGATTTCAGTGCATGAATGTTCACAATGCGGTCAGCTCGTGGATCAAAATGAAGCTTTTTAATCAAATTCAGAGAAACCAAAACATGTCACTGCAGAGGTCTTGCGCTTTTTCCAGACTTTATTTAGTTGACACAGATGGTGTTTGACCTTTCTAATGTGGTCATGAAAATGAAGCTATGTACTATTGACAAAAGGCCTCTCAGGTTTCTCTGGTTTCAAAGTCACTGGAGTCACTCGATTGGGTCCAAGAGTTGGTTTCATGTAGGAGGTCGTGGTCGTTTGAGTGTTTGGTGATTGTTTGGGTGGTTGGTAAGGTATGTATGTGTCTCACGTAGCTGCCAAAACTGATTCATAAGCTGAACCGAGAAGGACGTTGGCGTAATGACCTCCTAATACCCAAAATCAAACCAAATCCAACAATGTAGTCATTAAAAAACTATATGTGCTATGTAATAAATGCTTCGGCTTTTCTCTCAGTTCCTGTCACAATAAAATGACCATGTGCTGTGAAGAAACTTATGCGAGAGAGGAAACATCCTCTTTATGGGAAGTGGTTTTTGCTCTGAAGTAATGTCTTTCAGATGTTAAACAGTGTACCACACCTCCAAACACACTGCAGCGATTATTTCAATCTTCTGGTTTGGTCATGCGCTTCAAAACGTCAACATTGCCTCAGGGACACCCACCATTCAGACACATTAGTCCATGTGTCCCCAACAGCAAAGGCAATAGATTTTCTGTTCAGACGTTGTTGTTGTTGTTAATAGTCTGAACAAAGTTGGAGAAAATGAACAAAGCAAATCCTTAGAGACAGATCATATTCTCACTGTGTTATCGTTTATTGTTTAGAAAAAGAGAATTTAAGGACAATTTGGGCCACTTCAATCAGTGTCTCGCGGCACAATCCGTTCGAGCTCAGATGTATCTATCTTTGCGCCCCAGCTGTTACTGACACAGCTCCTTTGAGGTTTCCATCATGTTATTGATTGCTCAGTCATTGCTTTGCAGTCTGAAGATTTGTAGACTTTTTAAAACTAATGCACATAAAAGTTGAGTTGATTTTAAATGTGTTTGAAAGAAATCTTTTATGCTCACTTTTATAATCCATTAAAAATACAAAAACGAATAAAGTAATATATTTAAAACGTAATTTATTCCTGTGACGGCAAAGCTTTTCAGCGGTCATTATTCCAGTCTTCAGTGTCGCATGATCCTTCACAAATCAATCTAATTTGCAAATTTGGTGCTCAAGAAACATTTCTTATTATTGTCAATGTTGAAAACAGTTGTGCTGGGCAGTATTGTTGTGTAAACCGTGATACAATTTCTTTCAGGATCCTTGATGAATAGAAAGTTCAAAAGAACAGTATTTAACTGAAATAGAAATGTTTTGCAACAGTATTAAAGTCTCTTTTGAAACTAAACTAAACTAAAATTAAATAAAAATAATTAAATAAAATAAAATAAAATAATCTTTCTGGCCCTTAACTTTTTGAGATATATATACTTTATACGCTCAGAAAAAAAGGTATAACAGCTTGTCAGCTTGTCACTGGGCCAGAACCCTTTCAAAAGGTACACCTTTGTACCTTATTTACCCTATTAGTACCTAAAGTGTTCCTATTAGTACCCAAATGGTACCTATTAGTACTTTTTGAAAGAGTAAACCTGCCTCAGTGACAGCTTGTACCTTTTTTTCTGAGATTGTGTGTATGAAATACCCTAAAATAGCCATATATATATATATATATATTTAAGCCTCTAAGTGCCGTCTGAAATTTTTTTCTTAAATGAGCATTTTTATCAGGCTCCTATTTGTAGGTTCAGTAATTTTACTCTAATGACAATGTATAGGTGCTTTTCTATGCAATTAATGTGAAATAACTGAACATAAATATAGGAGCCTGACAAAAATGCTCAATTTAGAAAAAAAATTCAGATGGCACTTAGAGGCTTTTGCATCTGAATTCTTCATATATATATATATATATATATATTGAGCTCATATAGGCTTCTTGTTCAAGTATAATCTTCCTGTATAATGAAAATCCAGATAAAGAGCTTGACTTGACTATTCAGCGACTATAGTGTATATATATATATATATATATATATATATACACACTATTTATATCTAGTGTAGATGAAGGGGCAATAGAGATGTGGTACTGAACAAGACGGATAATATTGAGGTTTCTTATCAGCTACATAAATTTGCAACATTTTGCAGTGCATAGAGATAAACAGGTGTTTAGCAAAGATATCTATCTATCTGTCCCCATATATAGTGCCAGTGTATGAGTGGCGTACAGAGATGGATTGTGAATTAAATATATATATAAATGTCCAGGAATTTCAGATTTGGTAAAATCTGTGATAACCTGACACCTAAATTTATTTTTCTTTTCTTTTCTTTTCTTTTCTTTCTTTCTTTCTTTCTTTCTTTCTTTCTTTCTTTTTAGACCTGGTATGGGTCAAATCCAGTGATCAACATTTTTGTTTGATATCCGTGTTTGTTTATGTTGTATTCACCCCCATTACTTTGCCCTACAGATGATTATAAATATAACAAATGAGCATGAAATGTCATGTGACTGAATCAGATTTGACTGAATCCGATCAGCTATATCACGGGTGAAACTTTAACAAGAAATGTTTGCCATTTTGTGAAGTTTGTGGTATGTCTGTTTAATCAAGAAATCACTTATCCACGTATTGTTATGGCACTGTTATCAAAACACATGGACACATAAAGTGCATTTTCAGTTCCATAAATACCATCAGTCTAGACACACAACAGACACAGATGAAAGAAGCACATTTCATTCATGCCTGCTGAGAAACGCATTAATGGTGTTCCTTTCCTGCCTGCTCCAGACATTTTACAAGTGCTTTTTAATTTCAGGGGGAAAAAAGTAGTTTCTCATCCAGTGAGTCACAGATTAATTGATTTAGAATCAGACAGACCCGAATAACACTATGACACCTCACTTACATAAAGTTACTGCATGGGGGCTCATGATCTAACTCAATAGATGTTTTTAGTATTAGTTTATCTTAGTATTTAGAAAATAGTTATAATTAAAGTTATAATTAAATATTTTTAGATAATTAAATAAACTGAAATAATGACACCCATGAAGGCAGATAGCCAAAATATCTGTTTTTATGAAGAAAAGATTCTAGAGTGCAGACCAATCTTTGTTTATCTTATAATTAAATATATAAATAACTGTCTTCTATATGTTAAGAAATTTTAAAATGTAATTTATGCCCGTGATGGCAAAGCTGAATTTTCAACATTGTTACTCCAGTCTTCAGTGTCACATGATCCTTCAGAAATCATGCTAATATTCTGATTTGATGCTCAAGAAACATTTCTGATTGTCATTGTTGAAAACAGTTGTGCTGATTAATATTTTTGTGGAAATCATGATAGATTTTTTCCCCCATCATCCCTGATAAAGAGAAAGTTAAAAATTATAGTTTGAAAAAGAAACCTTTTGTAACAATACAAATGTTTACTGTCACTTTTTTATGTCCTGTTGCTGAATAAAAGTATTAATTTATTTAAAAAAAACTTACCTAACTTTTGAATGGCAGTGTACTGTATATAAAAAATATACAAAATAACCCTTACATTACCCTTAATTTTCATTATAATAATTTAATATTTTTATAATTAAATAAAATACATACATTAAATATATAAATATATTATATTAGTAAGATTATAAAGAGAACTAAATAACAGTATATGTGTTTGCGAATATGTGTGACAAAGGAAGGTGAATCTGAATTTTATTTTACAGCTCTTTTTTTACAGCTAATGTTTGAATTTAGGTAGAAAATGCAGCTGCATCTCTGCATCTCTTCCACTGAAGATTATTTCAAAATAAGGCAACAACAAACCATTTTAAAAGAATTTTTTTATTTTCACAGAATTCTAAACTCATTGCTGGTGACTGTTTATACAGTTTTGCTTTGAATGAAATATTTTCACATTTAGTTTCTGCAGCTATCACAGATGGTAAAATCTATGTACAAAATAAAGGTTTACAGTACTCTTACAATTTACTTCAACAGTGTCTCTTTCTTTGAAAATACCAATACAAATCTTTTGTGTTTGTTTGTTTTTCACATTGTGCTTTGTACAAAACAAGAACTTCTTTTTGTTATAATGGGGTTAAGTGTGCGCTGGGGGATATTTACATGCAGTAAGACTTGTGTCATGTGATTTGATGTGGCGCTTCCAGCATCTCCATGAGGAAAGTGTCTATAGGTGTGTCTCCGATGAGTTTGAAGAAGAACAGATGCTCCAGGCACTTCAGTCCTATGGAGCGGAGAGCGGGCAGACGGAGGAGCAGCTTGGCAAACCTGAGTGACAAGAGAAAAAAAAAACACTCAGACTCCACCGCTACACCTGCATGACCTACATACTGTATCAGTTCACACTAATAACAAATCAAAGTCTGTCATGAACTAAAGAAGAGCAGGAGTGCTGTGGCATCAATAAAACATCGCGGTGGCAGAGCGGGAACTACCTGCCGGGCTGATCGGGGTAATTGTGTTTGGTGTAGGCCTCCAGTGAAGCATACACTTTTTCCCGTAATGCCTCGACCTCTGATGGGTTTGACAATCCTTTTGCATCTATAAAAGGGACAGTTACATAAAACATAAGAACACATGCATTTCATCGTCCTGACTTGAAACTGAACGCTGCTGTCCGAACAGGAAATTCTCATTACTTGCACTTTCTTTACAGCAAACACAACTGTTCAGTTTACAACAGCTTGTTATTGAAAAGGTCCTCAAAAGGTGTAAATTTAAAGGCATAGTTCAATGGAAATTGTGTCATCATTTATTCACCCTCAAGTCATTCTAAACTTGACTTTCTTTCATCTGTGGGACACAATATATAAACTGTTTTGGTTACATCTTCAAAATGTATTTTTTGTGCTCTGCAGAAAAAAAGAAAGCCATGCAGTTTAGAAACAACAGGAGGGAAAATTATGACAAAATTTTCATTTTTTGTTGGACTAGCCCTTAAAAATTAAAACCTTTTGAGGGTACTGCCTCATTGACAAGCTGTTGTAAAACACTGAATCAACAAACAGTGTCCTTAGAAAACTAAATAATGTATATTATTATAATTATAATAATAAATAATAACATATACAATATAACATAATACAGTATATTTAATAATCAATATAGAAAATGCAACAAAAAATACAGCATTAATTAATATATTCTGATTAAGAAAATGATGTATTGCAATGATAAAAATATTTTTTGTTAAAAATATTTCTATGCCCTCATATATTTTCATAACATATATATAATATTTAGATTAAATATTTAAGTTTATATATATATATATATATATATATATATATATTTAGATAATTAATCACAGTTCCAAAATGTAACACTTAAAATCAACAGCCTTAATCTATAACAATGAATTATAAGTCAAATGACTTTTTAGGTACATCTGTCTATGGTGAAATGGTATGGACTCTTGTTTCTGAGAGTTGTTGTTGGACAGGACAGGTCTTTACCTGGGTTAAAGAGGACGATAGCTCTTAGACAGCCCAGCTCCGTCTTGTCCATCTGCATGTCCTTCATCTTCGACACCAGCTCTGTTAATACCCTGCAAACATTATTATGCATTTAGACTGGATTTACAAGGATTCAATGATATAAGGAGAAAAAAATCAAATCAAAGCAATCCTACAATTATAAAAGTAGAGTGGATAATGTTATTTGAAATTGCAGAGGGATCAATGAATGGAAAATCAGTACATTATGTACATCTGTACAATACATACGCTCATGTTATTATGAAATATTTTATGTGAAAGATGGTTTGGTATTTTTGTTACAACTTGCATTCACACATTTTAAGTGTGGCTTAAATGTCCATATCATTTTGGGGCCAGTGTATGTGCATCTAGGGAGGGTTTGAGGTGCTGTGACCTGACCTGTCAAATATAGAGCCGACCCCTGCGCTGTGAGCACTGCTGCGGTGGACATGCAGGCCAGTGGCCAAGAGGATGCCATCCTTAACCGTTACAGAACGATGTGAGAATGAAGCGATGAGCAGCTCGTTCCAACCTAAAAACACACACACACACCGACAGTGAGAGCGGCCGGTACATTCTATACACACATTTAACATCTGAACAGAGGGATCCTGACCTGCTCGCAGCAGGATGACCTGGTCATCCAGAGGAAGCTCAGAGAAGTGTGGGATTCTCTTAGCCCACTCAACAAGAGTAAAGAGCTGCTTGTCTGCAGCCTGGCAGATGTTGGTCACTGGGTCATTTGTCTGAGAATCAGAAATATGTACACATTACAGCATTGAACATATGAACGAAAAATCAAATAAAAAATTTTATCTTTTATGATCATGGCTTGAGTTTGATCAAAAGTGCATTAAGTACAAGTATGTGCATTGTATGCACATCATTTACATTTGTAATATTTATGCACATGGGCAGTTACTTGTATTTTTTGTTTCTAAACTCTGACTCAAAGTTTATTCTATACATAATTGACATACACTCTATAATTATGTTTTGAGGGCTTTTTTGTTGTTTGTGTGTGTGTGTGTGTGTGTGTGTGTGTGTGTGTGTGTGATTTAGTCTTGTATTTGGGGTTGGGGGTAGTGTGGGAAAAATATTTGTTTCTATTCTCCTGTATCTTTATCCTTTTGTTATTATAAAAGTTCAATCAACAGATTAAGCAAAAAAAAAAAAACTCTCTCTAATATCCCAATAGTTTCTTTAGACAGCGCTGAGAAAATTGAAAATTAAGAAAATTCTGAGAAAATTGAAAAACTGACAAAGACCATAATAATGCACTGTAAGTAATCTTGTTTCTCAATTTAATTGAGAAGCTATAATTGCAAAAGAAAAATAAAACAAATAGTATTCCAAAAAATTATAGCAAAAAAAGTTAAAAACTAAAATAAAATAACATAATAACTAATATAAAAATATTTTAAAAAATACATTCTTTGAATAAAAATATCTGAAAGTAGCTTCTTAAGTGACTATTTAATAAGTAACTAATTATTTCTCAATGGTTTTCATTGGTACACTATTGTTAAATGGTATTTTTCAGTAAGATTTTTAAAAATAAATTAATACTTTCATTTAGCAAAGATACATTAAACTGATCAAAAGTGACAATAAAGACATTTATGATGTTACAAATGATTCTTTTTCAAATAAATACTACTTTGAACTTTCTTTTCTTCAAAAATAAAAAATATTAAGCAGCACAACTGTTTTCAAGATTGATGATAATCAGAAATGTTTTTTGAGCAGCAAATCAGCATATTAGAATGATTTCTGAAGGATCATGTGACACTGAAGACTGGAGTAATGATGCTGAAAATTCAGCTTTGCTATCTCAGGGATAAATAACATTTTAACATACAGTATATTAAAACAGAATACCATTATTTTAAGTTCAATATATATTTTTTTTTTACAGTATTACTGGACATCACATTGCTTTTTACAAAACTTTACGAGGTGTCTTACCGAGTTGCCTGTGCTGGACTCCATGTAAGCCTCAGTCTTGGGTTCCACTGCAAGTTCAGCGTCCAGAATCTTCTCCACTGGCATTTCTTCATTAAAGCTGCTGCTAGACTCCACCTCATTATCACTCTTTTCCCGACCTCGCTGCCTCTCTTCCTGCACCGCTGCACACATGGAACCTTTCTATTACTTCAAACAATAATCCACAAAGATAGAATACCTAAAATACCTCTCTTTCATTTGAGTCACTCACCTTCTCTCTTCATGCCCATGGCCAGACACTTCTGATAGCGACAGTACTGGCAGCGGTTACGCTGGCGTTTGTCAATCTGGCAGTCTTTACTGTCTCGACACGTGTACGTGAGGTCTTTCCGGATAGTTCTCTTGAAGAAGCCCTTGCATCCTTCACAGCTGTAAACACCATAATGTTTCCCTATAGATAGACAAAGATAACATACGTTACATTATCATATCATGTCTTTAAAGTGATAGTTCACCCAAAAATTCTGTCATCATTTACTCACCCTCACGCCGTTCCAAACCTCAATGGCTTTCTTTATTCTGGAAAATGAAAGAAGATATTATGAAGAATGTTTGTAACCAAACAGTTTCAGGTCCTATGAATTCCACAGTATGGACAAATAATACAATGGAAGTCAACAGGAACCGAAATTGTTTGGTAACAAACATTCATCAAAATATTTTCTTTCAAGTTCCACAGAAGAAAGAAATTCATACAAGTTTGAGGGCAGTAAATGACAGATTTATTTTTAATTTTTGAGTGAACCATCCCAAGTCAGGCTCCAAGTCGTCGGTCAGGCTCCAGTTAAAGAGAGAATCTGCATGACTAAACATGTACTGGTGTACATGTGCTGTATGAGGGTACGTACCTGAGGATCGGTCTCCACAGATGGCACAGATGTGTTTGGAGAGGGACCCCGGGCTGCTGCAGGGGTAACAGCCCAGTCCCGCCAGTCCTGGAGGAGGTTTAATGTCTTCTGAGCTGCTAACACTGTTCATAGAGTTCATCTGTAATGAAGGACAGGGAAAAGAACAACAAAGTAAGCTTGTGTCTGTGCGTGGTTTCCCACCACCTAAACAATCAAATTGTTACCTGAGCACTTCCTCTTTGGATCATGTGACATGATTCCTTTTGCATTCACTTGCTGTGGCTTTGAGCCTTATTAGATATGTGTATTATACAGTTTTCTAGATGTTTACATGGTTGTAATGTGAAATACAAAAACTATGGAATATATAATTTAGAGTGTTACGATAAATAAAAGTAATGAATTACAATGAAAGTACTGGCTAAGTGTAAATTAAGTTTGTCTTCACCAGTAGATGGCAGCAAACGGTCATACTTGACATGGCAATTTTTATGAGCGAAACAAGATCATGTTCAAGTACAGGTCAGGCGGCTGTTATAGAATTAGACACACATGCCCAGAGAGAGAGACAGAAAGGTCAGGGAATGGAAACTGAAAACAAACCAGCTAAACCCCAGTGGGTCAATAGTCGTTTTAAAAAGCTGAACTTTTTTTAAATACAATGCCGGGATATGCATTTTTAATGAAGCTAGGAGCTCTGCAATTGTTAATGCATATTTTATACAATTTTGTCTTTCCCCAAACTTTGCAAAAAAGCAGTATTTAGCTTTCGATCCAACAGTGCACTAATCTCAGACTTCAAACATTAGACACAACAACAAACCAGCTCCTGCTGCATAAATACTGTATAATTAATGTATTTTTGACAATTTAACAAGCTTGTGACTTTGTTTGAAGTGGGAGTTACAGTACATACCAGAATAGAGTCAGACCTGAATGTGAATTTGCTAACCCTTGTGAAAAAAATTGTGCTTAATTGTACTGAATGTGCACTTGTAGTGTACTTCAAATCTTGAAAGTATATATATATATATATATATATATATATACATAAACTGCAGATTTTAATACTGTATATTAATAAAATACAAGGTTACTTAAGTGTTTTCAAAGAGAGTACACTTTTATGACTACAGATGTGTCTCAAATTATGTACTATACACTGTACACTTATACTATGCACTATGTACTCAACCATCTAGTGTATGAGGTTTAAATGGTTATTTTGTCATCCAACTGTGTCCAATATTCCACATTTAATGTTTTCTGTTAAATAAGTGCATCATCCGGCTATTTAAAGTTTACTTTTTCTCGTTAAGTATACTCGTGTTACTTAACCCTCATGTCGTGTTTTGGTCATTTTGACAAGGAGAGGATTTTCTTTTTCCAGAAAATGCTAGTTAATGTCATTGCATTAGACTAAAATGTACTGACTTTGCTCACACAGCATGTAACAACTTCCCTAAAAACACTGATAATATTTGTACTTTTTTGGGATTATTTTCCAACCTTGTTACACTTATGGTGTTCCTGGTCAAAAATGACAGGCCTACAAAAAATTGATTATAAATTTCTTGTTATGCAATGTTATTACCAAATCTTAGATTCTGTCTTTTTATCAACTTGCTTTATTTCAATTAGGACAGGTTTTGTTTTTCTTTTTGGAACTGACTGATCATAGGCCTCATTGATCTGAGTTTATGCACCTCAGGTTTTGAGTGAACAGTTCCAAAATTATCCACAAAAAAATATATTTTTTTTAACTTAAAAATTTAGCTGTGTAAGCTTAAATCAATAATCAGTTCTATTAAGAAATACAAAACCTATGCTATTTGAAGGAAAACAAGTTAACAAAAAGACTAAATCTAAGAGTTGGTGATAATATAGCATAATGCGAGATTCACAAGCAATTAGGTAATGGATTAGGTAATAGATTAACCCTAACTCTAACTGTAGAATGTTATTCAATATTACATTTAATGTTAATATATTTTAAATGTAATAAATTGCAACTTCATCATTACAAATTTGTAATGTAAAATATATTTAAATACAGTTTATCATAAATGTTTGTCAGTACATTCAGCAGTACAATTTATCCATTCTTCAATAGAAAAGTCATATAGAAGTAATTACTAAATTACATATAACATACTTAAGTCCTATTTAAGATGGTCAAAAAGCATGTTAAAATTCAGCTTACTTGATTTAAAGGGGTCATATGATGCGATTTCAAGTTTTCCTTTCTCTTTGGAGTGTTACAAGCTGTTCGTGCATAGATGAGATCCCTAAAGTTGCAAAGACTAAAGTCTCAAACCCAAAGAGATATTCTTTATAAAAGTTAAGACTCGTCCACACCCCCCTAAAATGCCTCATTAAAACACGCCCCCACGTCTACGTCACAATGTGGAAATATTTGCATAATGCCACCCAAATGTGCACGCAAAGAAAGAAGGCGTGGTTTCAGTAACTGCAGTAGTGTTGATGCAACCATGTCAGGGAGACGCTGTGTGTTTCTATGCAAAAGCAAAAGCACTTTATTTGGCCTTCCGAAAGTAGATGCAATTAGGAATCATTGGTTACGATTTGTTTACAACACAACAGCACAACCCAAATGTTCGAATTTGTGCATTTTATGGACGACAGTTTCGTGAACCTAGTAGAGTACAAGGCTGGCTGTGCACGAAGGCTATTTCTAAAAAAAAAAGGGTCAATTCCGACTTTGCTATGACAATCTGGCGCATCTGAAGAGGCGACTGTAAGTATGTTTTGTTATTAGTTCAAGTATTTGCTATTGACTGTTCAAATGCGGAATTTTGCGTGTAACGCGTCGTGTGCATGTGTGAGAGGAACAGGGTCACATCACAGCGGAGTGTACAGCCCGTCAGAAATCGTCTTAACCGCGGCTTGTGTACTGCAAATACATACGAGCATCATCACTGTGTCTGTCACGCGACTCTGGGCTTGAACTGATAAAACTAACTTGAAAGCTCTGAAGCTTGCGATTATGGTAAGGGGCGTTACATTTCCGACGCGTGCTTGTGGTGTTTGGCCAATCACAACGCACTGGGTCATCTGGCCAATCAGAGTAGACTGCACTTGTCGGAAGGAGAGGCTTTGTAGAAAATGACGTGTTTGAGAGAGGCGGGGCATAGAGGAACTATAATAATGTACAGTATTTGAAAAAAACATTAAAGCATGTCAACATATTCTGTTACAGCAAACACACAAAATAATGATATTTAAAATAGCATCATATGACCCCTTTAATATAAAATTGTAAACTATAATACATTTAATTACAATTAACATGCAGTTATTACAATCAGTTCTCGCACAAGCATATTATTTTTAAAGTACATCATTTCTGAATTTGTTTATAAATATACTAAAGTGTACTTTTTCAAAAGGTACTACAACGGCTAAATAGCGATTTAGCTATTAGCTAACATACAGCAGCCCACGCAGCCCAAGTGACAGCAAAAAAGCAAGTTATGACATTCTGAAGAAAGATTATAAAGACTTTTTTTTGAATAATGTATGCTTAATAAGACCACGAACATGCATTAAGAAAGTAAATTTTGATTTCACGTCGACTTTAACAGGCAGAAATGTTCATTCTGAAGCTTTCAAACAGTAAAGCCAAAAAATGCGCACATGCATTCACACTCACACAAACGTTCATTTTGTGACAGCGCTATCCTGAAATGGTGAGCAGTTCAGTGAGGCAGAAAGATGCTCGGAAGGTGATACACCGCAGCCACCATCACGTTCACTCCTTTTAATCTGCTGCCTATAGTCCATATATTATTCAGAGCTCTTGGCCCTCGCTCACGAGAAGTGTTCCTCTATAGAAGTGTCCCTACTTTCAGGCGAGACGTTCACACATGACGCTATTTACAGCTAATAGTATGGAAGGTTTCCACAGCTTTCTTGAAGTGTTGCATATTGCGCTCGCTGTAGCGGAGCCTCCACGCAATGATATCTCTCTCCATGTGAGCCAAGGTTATACTAGGGCTGTCCGTCACGCTACATTAGCTCTTTTTAGGCTAGACTAAACTGAATGGGCTGTTCTCCCTCGAGCTAGAGGGAGGCCCTGCAGAGGAAAGGAGAGATGCATTAAAAGAGCATTCTGCATTTTCCTCACTGGTTCGCTCTTGCAGCTAAAGTTTCTCTGATCGGAAGCATGGATGTCCCACTATCTCTTCTGTGAGATAGCACAAATGATCCAAAGCAAAGCAAAGAAAAAGGTTGTGCTTATTAAACACCTAGAAGTTGTTCTTGTTTAGGGAGGATATGAGAATGGAGAATTTGAATTAGTTTTATAAAATACAATAATTAACCCAAAAATTAAAATTCTGTCATTAATTACTCACCCTAATATCGTTCCGAACCAGTAAGATCTTTGTTCAGCTTTGGAACACAAATTAAGATATTTTTGATGAAATCCGAGAGCTTTCTGATCCTCCATAAACAGCAACGCAACTACCACGTTCAAGGCCCAGAAAGGTAGTAAGGACATCGTTAAAATAGTCCATGTGACATCAGTGGTTCAACCGTAATTTTATGAAGCTACGAGAATAATTTCGTGTGCTAAACCGTCCCCCCAACCCCCGCACGATGCATGTGTGTACATTGCTTTTCGATGAAAAATATCTTAATTTGTGTTCCGAAGATGAACGAAGGTCTTACGGGTTTGGAACGACATGAGGGTGAGTAATTAATGGCAGAATTTTCATTTTTGGGTGACCTATCCCTTTAAAATCTAGCAGACTTTATGTTCAGTCAAGTGATATAAATAATACAATGTCTCATAGACCAGTAATTCTCAGCCTTTTTGACTCCAAGGCACCCGATTGTCCACAACAATATTCAAAGACCTACAACAGTCCAAGTTTTGTTATTTTAATCTATGAACACTCTTAGTTTCTGTAAATGTATAAAAAGTAACTACAGTAAATAAAATTATACATAATTATATTCTTCAGTGTTCCCACACTTTTTAACCAATGAACTGAAATGGCTTTGCCATCACAAATAAATGACCAAATCAGCATATTAGAATGATTTCTGAAGGATCATGTGACACGAAGACTGGAGAAACAGCTGCTGAAAATTCAGCTTTGCCATCACAGGAAGAAATTACATTTGAAAAAATATATAAAAAGAAAATCTAAATTGCAATAACTTTTCACAGTATTACTATTTTTACTATATTTTTTATCAAATAAATACTGTCTTGTAGAGCATAAGAGACATCTTTCAAAAGCATTTAAAAATCTTAATTATTCCACATGTTTGGCCCTAGTTGAGAACCACTGTCTCTTTCTCTGTATTGTACCTGTGGACTGTTGAGCGCTCCATAGCCCATGCTGGAGGTGGTGGGCAAGGAAGCTGAAGGTGAGCCCAGAGAGGAGGAAGTGATGACTGAGTATGGCGACCCTAGACCGTTGATTATGGAGGGGTGATGGTGGGACACCATGGAGCTGAGAGAAGGCTGGGACGGAGGAGAGCTCAGGTGACCGTGTGTTACCTGCAAAGAAGAACCTGAGAACAGAAATAGGGGATTAGTCTGTATCCACCATCAACTAAATACATCTGGAAATGAATATGAACAATTTGGCCATCTAATAATTTAATTTATTATTTTTTATATGTTAGAATTCCATAATGAAATTATAGTTTTTTTGTTTAAATATCAATGTGAAAAATATGAATATTCATATCATTAAATAAAAATTAACAATTTAAATACATGAATACATGGTTGACTATAGTGAATGTTTCACAAATATCTTCTATACTCATCTACTATATAAATACAGATAATGTACTGTGACAGTTTGACATTTTCACTCTAGAAATGCTGTGAGACATCTGGGGGCCCTGTCAATGAGGGCAGTAATGGTTGGTGGCATTTGCACAGTAGTAGGGGTCAAAAAAGTGAGTAGCAGTGACTGCGAGCACTCATGGATCATCACACATCAAATTTCAGACACGCATCAAATTTCGGGTCTGTCAATCATTGGTCTAAAGTGTACACATGCTCATCATTTATACATTATACAAATGAATATGCATATCTGCATTACATCAGCTCTAGGTGTCAGCATTGCTCACTGAAAAACCTGACTGGTCGACTAATAGACATTAATAGACATTAGACATTAGATTAAAATGCTAGCATGAACAACAAACTGCACAGCTAAAGTAAAGCTTTAACTCTTAAACAGCCATTTCAGTTTAAATACTAACACCAAAACATGGCATTCACCAATAAAAAACCAAGCCTATCATGCAGTTTAAGAGGAGATGCAGTTTCGACCCTCACCATACCTTCACAATACATGCATTTTAGTTCTCACATTCATGCTACAATCAGCCACATGCACACTTAGTCCAAAGTCAGTCAGATCATCCCAATAAAGCAATTTCACTCACTCTTAGTGTATTTTAAAGGCATGATAGAGTGGTGGCTTTCCAAGTGTCTTTGTTGTGATGCCTCCTGTTCCTCACACTGAGATGACTCTGTCACTGTGACATGCCCTGTAATGCCCTGGATGACCAGTGGGAACATTGTAAAAGCTATCCTCAGCACCCACACTTACTCAAGTGTGTTAGGGGAGAGTGGTCTCCGTGCCCTGGCTAGATTCTTGTGCTATTAATGACCTCTAAATGTCACATTCTGATCAGGAGGAACATCTACCCTTGGAAAGCCTGGGTGTGCATGTTCAAAGCCACAGTTCTGGCACTTTCTTTCACTCATGCTGAGGATCCTCAAAACACAATTTTAACAGGTCAGCAGAATTTGTGCCAGTGTTGTGAAACAGATTTTATGATTAGCCTTTTTTTAGCCTCAGACAATTGTTAGAAAGCAGTTTTTTAACATTACCTTCTATATAGCTTAACAGATCATTAATGTATATTTAGAAATAAATGGTAATATATACTGTAGATGCAGTTCAAATGTTTGTTCAGCAAAGATGTTTTAAATTAATCAAAAGTGGCAGTAAAGACTTTTACATTTTTACAAAAGATTTCTATTTTAAATAAATGCCACAAAAATATTAATCAGCACTCAACTGTTTTCAAAATTGATAAAAAGAAATGTTTCTTGAGCATCAAGTCAGCATATTACAATAATTACAGAAGTGTCATGTGACACTGAAGACTGGAGTAATGGCTGCTTTAAATAATAATATGTCATAATATTACTGTTTTGCCAGAATTTTTTGTAGTGCTGTCAAACGATTAATCGCATCCAAAATAAAAGTTTTTGTTTACAGAATATATGTGTGTACTGTGTATATTTATTATGTATATATAAATACACACATATACATGTACTGTATATATTTAAGAAAAATATGTTGTTTATATATTATATATATTTATATATAATTTAAATTATATGAATGTAAATATATGCATGTAAATATGTTCAAAATATATACATGAATGTGTGTGTATTTATATATATATACATAATAAACATACACAGCACACACACATATATTCTGTATACAAAAATATTTATTTTGGATGTGATTAATCGCGATTAATCATTTGACAGCACAAATTTTTTTATCAAATAAACGCAGCCTTGGTTTCTTAAAAAAAAAACAAAAAAAAAAAAACATAAAAACCTTACCAAACCCAAACGGTAGGTTTACAGTAATATACTGTAATATGTAATATTCAGTTTTACCCTACATTAAAGACGGCAATATCCAAAATCCTTGTCCTTGTGGGGACATTTTTTAAATCATACAGAATAAAGTTTTTTTGAAAATCTGAAAATACCTGTAGCTTTATGTGATTGGTAGGTTCACGGGTAAAAATTAAATACAGTTTGAACAGTATAAAAAACACTCCATAAACATTACGTCTATGGAATGTCCCCATAAAACATGGCAACCCAACATATGTGTGTGTGTTCTATGCTCATGTAGTCAAGAAACAGATCCATGCGCACATATTCTCATGGAATTAGCAGCTTAAGTATGATGAATTTGAATGGGAGTAATCGTTTGTTGATTATTCAGCAAATCTCTATGACAGAATGATAAGCAACAATTTGTTTTCTAGTGGAGATTATGGAAAATCAATACAGTCACTCAATCATCCAAATATTCCATTCGCTTGCACAGCACAGAACACCATATGGCTGCATGTAAAGCCACATGTGACTGTCATTAATTGCTATTCTGAATGCTTCAGTAGGATTGTGGAGTGTACAATTTTAGTGTATTGTTACCACAATTAAACCTAGTGTGGCTTTATAATGTAGTGTTTAGTAGCCCTGTAAGTCACCTAGATAATTCTAAGGAGCCATAAGAAATTGAATTAATCTAAAAAGACTAAACCAGACTCTTTGAGTGTGCTTATATTGAAAATACAACTGAAACGAGGCTAGTGAGAAATAGGCTGAAAACTAGGCTGAAATTCTGGTTATTTTTTAAAAATGCATGGAAACAAACCCTGAGATGACTTCATAGCATTTTAACCCAAACACCTTGACTTCTAGCTTGAAAAAGGAAACCTTGACTCAAGGACAGAGAACATTGTGTTTTATAAGCATTAAATAAGACCTTGTAGAAAAACATGAATAAAATCGAAAAATATGATTGTACTCCCTGTGTTGGACATATATGCAGCATTTCAAGACTGCTACTAGTTTTCAAAAACAAAAGAATTTTATCAGGCAAAATTGGACTACCTTTTTAACAACTCGATCTCATGAGAAAATGAGAAAACTACAAGGTGGTGATTTTGTATGAAGCTGTATGTTGTGATTTGTGATTTTGATCTTTAGAAAAAAAAGTCCTCCCCTAAACCTAATTGTCTGTGAGATATAAGCAGACAGATGTACAAATGAGATATGAATTAGCCACCAGCTTGCCAAATTGTAAAATAGTTACAAATTGCCATGAGAGTGTTGACATTTTCTGTTTTGGCCACCATGACCTGCTATGCAATTTTGACAAACTGCAGTCAGTTAATTTGTTTTGGTTATCTATTCGGGATAACAGATATACTATGCTGGATCCTCAAGTATCTGTTCTCCTGCTGAATAAGGGAGTGAGGCTGGATGGGACAATCCCCCTGGGGATGTGTTGTGGACTGATGCTGGATTACCTACTCAGATTAAAGCGATTATCATCCCGTGGCTCACAGGGGAACTACTTTATTGATGCAAGCCCAAAATCTGATAATAAGGTTTAGTTCTAAATGTCAGAGAAGGAATGTGTGCTGATTTGGCTTTGTGGTATAGTGTTTATTAAAACATCTTGAACGACAGGCTATCAATCACTATTTCACATACCAAATAAAAAATTCATAATGGAATGTTTTTTATTTATCAGATTTTTCAGTGTAAAGTAATAATACAGAGAGTGATATAAATGAGTAAGTACAAGCTATTAAAATATATTTCTATCTAGGAATGACCTTGGAGCATGAGTGACACAACCAAGAGCATGGGGGTGAGAGATCTGGAACATGTTTTTTCTCTGAGACTGTCCTTGGGAGAGACTGTCATAACTGGGGCAGAAAAATTGTCAATTAGCAAGCTGAATAACAACCAGGCCTGTGTTGAAGGTGCTCGCCATTGCTTTTTTAGACTGAATGTTATCTAATGGATCAGGCATTCTGTGCTCCAGTGTTTTGTGTAGAATAGCTACAGACTACGTTAAATACAATCTAATGTATACTGATCCCGATCCCAATAGATTTTATCAATGGTGAAGGTTTCTCTCAACAGAAATGATGCTGAAAAAAAAACAATTCTCGCCCTGTGCTATAGGTAAAATGCAATAAAATGTTGAATCGTTACATACGTTTTCAACACCAAACATACACAGATGAGGGGTCAGTCTTAGCAATGGTTGTTAGGTTTCTTCTCAGCATGAGTAGGGCAACACTTGCATTTAGTTGCAACAGTGAAGGTGGAATAGGATACGGCAGTTTTATCTAACAAGACCACCTCAAGCACAAGGAAGAGAAAGGGTCTTTAAACACCCAAGACACAACACTGGCCTTCTATGTGTTCATCATGCACTCTATTCACTGACAAATGGAACATGAGCTGAACACACAGCTACAACAATGCTGAAGGGCCTGCCAAGGCCTTTCTCTTTCAGTATACACAAAATCATGAATCATCAGATGTACTGTATGATGTAGTATGCTTTTTTAGACAATTTAGAGAAATTCTGTGCAGCTGTAGCCCTCTTGGCTTGCATGCACTTCTTTAATGAAATTTTTCTTATGCATATTATTACATAAGAAGTCTAATGTTCTTTTGTGTCCCTTATATATGTGTAAAACAATGAATAGTTATTGCCAACTTTTACTGTTTTAATATATATTTTTGTCAAAAACAGTATTTTTAAATAAATTTTAGTTTTCTAATTCTGCTTTCCAAAGTCTTGTTTATACTGTGTATATAATATTAGGCTAATATTATCATTAACAATATAAAATCACAAAATATAATAAACCACTAATAAATTAATAACACAAAACATACATTTTTATGACAACAATGCAAAAAAAAAAAAAAAAACTTTTATTTTTAGCTTGACCCCGTAGAGGCCGTGCGTGCGAAAATGCTCGGTGCGTGAAATGACACGCGAGTAACGCAAATTAAGCCGCTCGAGGCAGCGACTGGCATTATAGCGCGCGCGCAACTCAGTGAGTGCCTGATAAAATCTTAAAATAGACTTCATATTTCACAATTTGTCTCGGACTAACAGCATCTGGGGTGAGACAAAAGTAGGGTGTTAATGAAGGCAACAAAATGACTTAAGGCTAGATGTTATGTGCTGTGACAAGCATTAGCTCAGGCCCTTAGTTTGTGAGAAATGTAAACACACTTTCACCACAGAGACCTGAATTAAAAGCTGTACAGGTGATCGTTAATATTTCAGTTCAGTACACACTGAATAAGTCATTTTAACAAAAGCTGGACGACAAATGAGTTGCCTCAGTCACAGACTTGAACGCAGTAAATCATTCTCAGGATGATCATTATATCAGTGCTGTTAAAGTATACAATTTTTTTGGACTTTTTCAAGGTAAATTAAACTTGTCGCTCGTGGTGGTTAAAACAAAGTCTTCTTTTTAGCCGTTAAACTGTGACAATTACTTAACATAATGGTATCTAGAACAAAATAATCTTTTAAGTTAAGTCTTTATAATGGGAAACAACGAAGTGATGAATTTCATCACAACATGCCACAAACACAATGTGTAGTACATTAATTTCAACACCAAAAGAAAACTGATTAAAGAAATTAAACATACGATGAAACTGGGTTAAGTTAAAGAAGAAAATGGAGCATCCTGGTGATCTGTCAGTCAGACCTATCCAGCAGCATTTCCTCTCAAATTTCCTCTCGGTTTGATGAATGAGCCAAATGTAGATGTTCGTAAGTCTAACTACATGACAAGAAAATAAATAAATATTTTCCACGTGTAATTTAAAATCTGTTCTGATCTTCAATATAGGCTAGTCGTGAATGGTAGCCTAGTTCGCGGCAACTCTGGGTTATTTCATACCTCTTCTAAAGAGTCAAACTGTTGATAAATAAATAAATAAACAAATAAATAACCCACGACACACTGCTGTCCAGATACCAACTGAGAGCCATTAATAACTACTCGACAGCAAACAGTTTAACGAGAGGCGCTCTGGAAAGCTATAAATTACATAACCGCAATTAAAGTGCCAACCCCTGACCCTGACTGAGAGGCACAATCTTCATCACCTGATTTTAACATTGGCACTGGTTCCAAGTCAATACACATGACACGACTGCGCCGATAACTCAAGCACGTACAATTTATGAGCATATCGTACAAAGTCCGTCTGAAGAATCCGTACTTCAGATAACACACTGCATGGGGACACTCAAACACAGAGGCATGGAAAGAAAGCAGCACGACTTCCGGGACTAAAAAAAAAAGGCATAAAACTACGAAGCACTTACTAAGATGCAGATATGTGTCGT
The DNA here is from genome assembly GCA_021397915.2 of Tor tambroides. Lineage (NCBI taxonomy): Eukaryota > Metazoa > Chordata > Actinopteri > Cypriniformes > Cyprinidae > Tor > Tor tambroides. The sequence continues at coordinate 60,080 of JAFVLL020031096.1, forward strand.
TATTATCCATGTTTGGACGAATTTGAAAGAACTGTCCAATTTTCTCGTAAAGCGTCTTGGGTTGCCGTTCTGGACGGCAGCATCTCCCCGCTGCTGTCCGCGATCTGACTGAGGATTCGCTGCGCACACTTGGGGCCCCACCGAGGGGGTGGCGAGGGCCAGACCTCTCCCAAAGACAGCCTCCTGAAGCTGTACAATTTGCCAAATTAAACGTATACAACATGTTGTTTTTTTTCTTATCATTCACAGAATTAAAAAAATACTGAAATACTTTTTTTTTTTGTAAACTATCATACAAGGTAGGTTAATTTTGTAATATTCAATATACAGTAGCTAATGCACCAAGCTTTTTTTATTATAATAATCCTCCTTTTTATTTATTGTCTTATACACTATTTAAAAATGATTTTTCAAAGTTGTAAATAAGTTGAATTATATTTTACAAGAAAATACTATACCAGGCTTAATTCAGTGTGTTACTAGCCGTTTCTTTGTAATTATTTGTAATATTTATTAGAAATTTGGGGGAAAAAAGTGAAATTTTTAAAATTGTCACACCAGTTTTTTATTTTCAGTGACTTTAATTCACTGTGACACTCATGTAGCTTCAATAAAGCAAATTAATTTTGATTCAATGCTCATTTAAATGTTTTCTATTAGTTACATACAGTATATGGACTAAAAGCAAGCAGATATAATGGGGAGTTTTTGAATGAAATATCTTGCATAATTCATTTTATAATTTTGAAACAAAATGTTTATACTAATATAAAAATACTACAATTATTAACGGTATAAAAAAACAGCTTTCATTAAACCTATCAACACCAAGTAATTATTTTAGATTAGCACTCTAATTTGCGGTTTTATTGGGTCAGGGGATTATCATAATATTCTTTGTCTACAAACTGCTTAGTGCAAGATCTGCTGACCATGGCCTTTGAGAGTATGGAGAAGGAAAAAAAAAATCTCCAAATTCCAAGCGCTCAGTCCCCACAAGGCTACCAGAGGGTCTGAAGACCCCTCAACACCCCCCAAGATCTCTTCAGAGTGAGGGGTCATTTAAGGGTGAGCTCCCACTACCTCAGGAGGTTATTCAGAAGTCCCCAGCATTCAGAGTGTTGAACTCCTGTTTCAGGGGACACTGAGAGAGAGAGCGTTAGTGATGACCACTCTGTCAGTCCATGAGCTGGGCTGTCGAATGGGAAAAGCACACTGGCTCCCATCCTTGTAAAAACACAACATAAAAGAACACAGGGGGATGCTAACAAAGATGAATGGCTTCTCTTCCAACTCATTCCACACTAATCAGGGCCTTTTCATTTGTTCCCTGTTAGATAATGTAAATTTGTGGAGTCAAAGAAAGGGACTAAAAGGACAATTTATCAACCTCCCTTTTATCCCTCTAATGGAGCCACATGTTCCAGAGCATTACAATCGCCCTGAGCTGCAAAGTATATTAGAGCTGAAAAGCGGGTAACAAGAATGAGGATTAGATTTCAGTGCGAACATGAGCGACGTAATGATTCCCGGTGATGTATTCAATCTTGTTGCTTTCGCTAATGTGGAGAACGGCAGACATGAAAGGTGCAGCTTGCTTTTCTTTTCTCAGTGCAAATAGGTGTAATTGCTTTTTATATGGCTAATGGAATATTATGAAATTAAAGGAGATCAGGTGGGCGAGAGAAAGATTTGAGGAAAGGCTTGTGGGATTATTTTGCTGTTTGTCTACAACAATGGCTGCCAATGGACCATTCAGTTGCAGAGTGTTGGAGACCTCACCCTTGCAATCATCTATCACCAGTTAAAAGCAGAGCGGCCCACCCCTTAACCTAACAGTCACTGCTCTGAGGCCAGCAGTCTGGTCATCTCACTCTCAGACAACAGCTCATGTCTGGGGGCACCATGTGGCAGATACACGCACAGAGCCAGACAAATGTGCCACAAATGTCTTAAATGTGCATCTTAAAGCTGATTTTCCATGCAAGAGTAATCAATATTTATCAATATCAAACCCCTACTTGACTGATAAAGTGATTTACTGGTGCAATAAGACTAATATGGTAAAAAGTAAATCTGAACAAAACAAGCCTACTTGATATTATCTGGTAAGATCAAATAGATTTAAAAATTTAAAAGCAGAAATATTAAACAATTTTATAAAAGCACTTGTATAACTTTTTTTCTTCTGTGGAAGAAAAAAAAATCAAAGATTGTAGCTGAACAGCTTCGGTTCCCATTGACTTCTATTGTATGGATGAGAAATACAATGGAAGTCAATAGGAACCAAAACCAAGATTCCTTAAAATATCTTTTATGTTCCACAGAAGAAAGTACAAGTCATACAGGTTTGGAATGAAATGAGTGTGAGTAAATGAAGACAGAATTTTCATTTTTGGTGAATTATCACTTTAATTCCTCTGTTAAACTGCTGTTCTTGTCATTTACGATCATTTTAGAGTTTTAGGCAACCCAATCTCATGCGAAAACAACTAGTTTCATATATGACTTTAATAAAAATGTACTATTTTTATAGATTATTGGTTTTAGGTGTTACATTGACAATGAAGCTGTAGAAAGGTTTGTATCGAAGTTTTATTTAACAATAAAATCTTTTTTGACTCACATATTATGCCCTTGTGGGTATTGGACTCTTGTGGCTGTACTTTTTAGAATTTTAACCTTTATTTTTGGCCCCATTCACTTCCATTGTAAATGCCTCATTGTAACACAGATTTTTACTTTTTAAAGGAAAGGAAGGAAGGACAAGTGCAACTTCAATAGATGTGATAATCAATATTACACCACAAATGCTGCCGACTAACTTCTATTGATATTGCTTTAAACCCTGCGTGCAACAATAGTCAGCTTTTTATCTGATGGTGTGAAGTGAAAACCTGTTTGAGAAACAACCTTCCTCTTTGCTCGACTGATCATATCATAGAATAGATTGTGTGTGTGTGCTTGGGGGTGGTTCTCCATCTGTCATACACTCATTAACAGAGCCCCCTCATGTTTTAATCAGTCCCCATACGCTAACCACGCCCATGCACACACACACACACACACACACGAGTGAAACCACACCATGTATCATCAATCTCACAGGTCATTAATCTCTGAGCACAAAGGCAAAACATGCTGCAATTTTTGGGTGTGAAACCTCTTTTTGGTGCAGACCATTTCAACAAATCATGAAATAAATGCATGTCAATCTGCTTTAAATCAAGTTTTGTGAATGAAAGCCTGATTGCAAACTTATTAATCTGGTTCACAGCTATAAAAATCCATTAATCACTATATTTTATTGCATGTACTGGTAAACTCTGGCCTTCAGATGTCTAATGAGGGGCCTAAATGCTGTTGCACACTAACTTCTTTGTATACAGGCTAAAAATGAAAACATTCAAACACTTAAGAAAGTCTAAGACAAGAAAAACTCAAAATTTTGATCATTCAAAGGAGTTATGAAATGAATTTGACTTTATCGAAAACTATGCGATCCCCAGCTAAGACTGAGTTAAACTTCCAGCTCAGAAATCATTCCATAGCATTATGTCAGAGGCCATAATATCAAATATCCTCCAGCTGCTTTGTGACCAAGAGAGAGGAAGACTTAAGCAAGAGAGCCGGTGTTGACCTCCAGGAAGGACTGCCAGCATTACCTCACGAGTGGCGTCTTGCTACTCTTTCGCCACAGGATGTGCGTCATAAATCTTACTCAAGCCAAATGACAGAGGAGCTCATGGGACGCGACCCGTGATATACTGATCAACACTTTGGTACTAAACTTAAACCAACATGCAGGCGCACAAAGCAGGGATAACTATAAAATATGTATCAAGGGAAGTGTATTTGTGGAAACCATTGTAAAACCGGCAAATCGGTATCTAAAAATAGAGGTTAAAGGTATAAAGTCAAGAATGCATGTCCGAATTCCACCACCGATGAGTTTCTCCACAAGCTTTTAATTATGTTGACTTTCATTAGTTGTTTTCTAATAAAAGATTTAAATTAAAGAGTGCCTGTCCGAATCACCACTGACAAGTTTCTCCACAGGCATTTTTTTTTAAATATTGAAAACAGGAGAATAATTAACTGAACTAAACCTAATTACAGAAAAGAATATCTGTAACATTTCGTAATCACTCAAAACTGAATGCTAAGTGAAAGTTTGTGAGTACTTCTGTCAGCATGATCATGGGATACTTTCTCCAGCGTCAGTAAAAAGTATATGCATATAAATAGAAAAGAGGAAAGAACTGAGCGATCAAAAAATACATTACACAATGGTTTAATTAATCAACATAGGCAAATGCAGGAACACACTTGGCAATGAGGCTCTCGGTTCTTGAAGCACTGAAATAGAAACAGCTGAAGTAAGGCTACCCTGAGTGAACTTTAAAGAGGAAACAACAGGGCAAAATCAATTGTGCCTTAAGAACACACATGCCTTAGGCTGCCAGCTGAGAAGAACTAATGTTCTGATGCATTCTGCTTCAGCTCTGGTAGAGTCATTTGAACGAATAACAATCATGAGCACTGCAGGGAAGTTTCAGACAGGCTGCCAAGGCCAGGTGCATTTGAGGAAAGGTAATGCAGGCTATAATAAGTATTTGCGAGTCCAAACAGCTGATAAAAACATCAGAATAATCCACAAGTAATCCACATGACTGCAGTCCATCAATTAACATCTTGTAAAAAACTGGATAACAACAAAAAAATAAAAAATACTGTGCATCATTAAGATTTTTTTAACTTTACGTAGTCTATTCTGGCTACTATGAGTTGATAATCCATCCACTGATATTAGTTTAAAACTGTTTGTAAACGGTGCCTAATGTGCATACTTCTCCACTGATTCAGATGACGTTTTCACTGGAGAAAGCAATATTATAGAGGACACTGTAGCAACGGTTTGAAGTTAAAAAACATCTTGATGGATTTGTTTATTACAAACAAACAGCTTAACTGTGTTAACTGATAGAGTCATGTGGATTACTTGTGGATTATATGATGTTTTTATCAGCTGTTTGGATGCTCATTCTGACGGCACCCATTCACTGCAGAGGATCCATTGGGTTGGGTGAGCAAGCGGTGTAATGCAAAATTTCTCCAAATCTGTTCCCATGAAGACACAAACTCATCTACACCTTGGATGGTTTGGGGGTAAGTAAATTGTCATTAAATGTAATTTCAGTCAGGACCACTCTGTTTGAGTCAGAATATTGTAGAGGTCCTGAACTTTATATATGGTGGCAGGTTTCACTCTGAAGAGTTCAGTTCTGAGCTATCCACAGGCAAAACTCGCTGAGGTTTGAACCCCCCGGAAGCCTAAGCAATTGCCAGATATTTTACATGAGACAGTTTTATATTCCAAGTAGAGTAATATAGTACTGTGAATAAATTTGGACAACTTAGCAATGAGCTAGACAGATGGTATATCTCTGTGGGCAAGCAGTTAAGTGATCATGTATCTGCATAAGGAGGAGTTGGGGATGGAGGAGGGTAAGTGCTGCGACAGACTATGGCAAGTGTGAGTACGGATGAACTTATATATGTTATTAATTGTAGTGGGAGGAGTTACGATCAGCTGAGTGTCAGCTAATGCAGCAGGCACGCTGTGGTCTGCCTGAACAACGCTTGAGCTCCATTCGTCACTCAAACTAGATTTTATTCCTTTAATCTAAACTTTTAATATAATTCGTAAGGTCTTAAATGTTCAATCAATGGATTGCTTTGACTTCCTTGAAGCAAAGAAAGAAAGAAAGAAAGAAAGAGGAAAACCATTTCTGACAAGGGCAACATATGAAGAAATCAACAGGCTATTTAGCACAAAAAAGTTGCTGATCATGAATAATGTAGTAAGTGAAAAAAATAAGTCTTTAATTTAGGATAACATAAATATTTAAGTCTTCTTTTCTAAAGACAAATTTATATTTATGTGAACACAATATGCATTTGCGTATGCCTTTTTAGACAGTTTGATTTCCTCTAGAAGAATCATTGAGCGTAAATGACATTTCCTTCATGGAGAATATTGTGTCAAGGAGGAACATTCAACAATGATCTGAACTATTCATTTCCTATCAATGTCCTGTTGCAAGAGCAAATGAAGTTTTGCAACTCTTAAAGTCATGAATGGTGCATTAGAACAATCATGAAGATTGCAGGAGAACAACTTGAAGCTTGCTGAGGTCCGCACAGATGTTCATTTCTAGGAGGCATCACTCCTTGTATTGCTTTAAGCTCTTAATCCTAAATCTGCCTTTGTGGGTCTAGACAAATTGAAGATTCTGCTGAAAATTTCTGATGCTCTTACCAAAATCAATAACCCTAATCATCACATGACAGTTGCTGACAAAAGAAAGAGAAAAAAAAAACAGAACAATATGTGTGTTTCTGCTGATCTGGGTTTCATGTGATAATGTGCAAATGCTGTGCATCCCAGGAAAGACATACGTGCAACAGGTTGGACAGGGATTCTGAGGGACCATATGAGGCTAAGTTGGACTTGTCCTGAGAGGACCAGTCGGATTAAAGCACAGGCATCTGCTCTGTATTGGTACAGGGACTTGTTTATGTGTTCATCAAGATGCCATATAGAATAAATACTCCACCATCAGGCTCTCTGAAGACTTCTAATCCCATTGTAGTCTAATATCTCTGAGAAAAGACACAATTATCACAAACAAGCTAGGGATTAGCAATAGCATTTATGTAAGTGAAAAAGACAGGATGCACTAGACATGAGGTGCAGTGGACTGGACTCTTTACTCTTGTTTAAATGTCATAGTGTTGGCTTTCATTGAGCACAAGCAGGACAGCCAAAAGTCTTCCAAAAGAGCAGAACTAGGTCTAGACCACACCATGGGAACTTGATAGGATGCAAAAGAGATCTAAAGAGAAAATCTAATACAGTGCAGATCCCTGAGTTGGCAATATTGTAAGGTACAGCTTCTGTAAAATTCTGTTTTGAACTGACTTTGGTTCATATCAAGACCCAACTCTTAGCTGAACATGCTGATGGCAGATCACACTACAACACTAGAAAGGTCTGTCTAAAAATGGAGCAGACTTGTAGGCCAGTTGAAGATGTGTTTCTAGGCCTTCTTTTTAAATTTGATTAGCAAATGTCCATATCAATTACTGCTTAATTTAGAACAATAAACATACAGCATATACCCAAGTAATGTGTTTGTGTTCATATTGAAATTAAATTCGAAAAATAGCATAATGTAAACATGCAAATATCAGTCTTTATATGCTCATAGACATTTTAGCATTTAGCTCATAGCTATACATTTTAGTAAATTTAGCAACAAAAAAAATCACATAGACAGGAATGACAAGACTTAAACATTTTCATACCAAATCATATCACGTTTTTCAATATTGAAATATAAACATTAAGTATTTATTTCATATTAACGCCCTCTAGAGGCACGAGGAAGCCTTAATAATAACAACGTTCTGTCCGGAACTAACAAGTTCACTTTGTTTCTCACGGACTTTTTATTTTACTGGACCTCTTTCTTGACAGCAAGTAGCACGTGAGTTCAGTAGCGTTGATGTTTACGCTGAAGTCATCCTTAGAAGAGCTGCACACAAAATACTTTTGAATGAATAAAATCTTCAGCGACTGTTATGATTTTTTACAAAACTTATATAATAGCCCAGAAAATGTAGAAGTTATTAGCAGAAATGTGGCTAAGAGTCAGACATTCACGATTATGTATTAATGTGTATTATTTAATATATTCTTGCCTATTTAATCGGAGCTGGTCTGTTTAATGAGTTTATTTACTGCCACGTTTTCTCTCAATGCATTGATATGAAAGGTGTTTGTGTCTTTTCCCAGTAAACCATGATAGGAGTGGAGTCTGGTCTGTACATCGGGTGTGTGTCCGATCTGAAGGACGCTCAGAGCCTGACAGAGACAGGTGTAACACACATACTCACCGTTGACTCAGAGGAACCTGCTGTCCCTGGATTCCACACCAAATTTGTCCGAGCTCTGGATGATGCGTCCACAGACCTCCTGAGCAGACTGGATGACTGTGTCAGCTTCATATGTGATGCTCTCAGCACACACTCTGAATCCAAATCATCAGCTGTTCTTGTGCATTGGTAGGATTAATAATTGATAATAACTTTAATCAATAATATAAAGAAACACTGCGGTATATCATACCCAACAGTACATTAGTTAATATACATTCAAATAATTACAAGTGGGATAAAATGTCGATTTATGTATTCATTAAAATATTTATATGTGACCATGAACCACAAAACCAGTCATAAGGGTCATTTTTTGCAAATGGAGATTTATTCATCATCTGCAAGCGAAAAATGTAAGCTTTCCATTGATGTATGGTTTGTTAGGATACGACAGTATTTGGCCGAGATACAACAATTTGAAAATCTGGAATCTGAGGGTCCAAAAAAATCAAAATATTGAGGAAATTGCCTTTAAAGTTGTCCTAATAAAGTCCTTAGCAATGCATATTACTAAGCAAAAATTAAGTTTTAATATATTTGCAGTAGAAAATGTACAAAATATCTTCATGGAACATGTTTTTTAAAGAAAAATTGATAATTTTGACCCATACAATGTATTTTTGGTTATTGCTACAAATATACCCGTGCTACTTAAGACTGGTTTTGTGGTCCAGGGTCACACATATTTTTAATATATTGCATATAACTTTTCTATTTCATTTTAAGTAACTGGGATTCAGATTTTTTTCTTTGATATATATTTTTAATTATCATTATTATTATTATTATTATTATTGTAGCCATGTGGGGCAAAGTAGAAGTGCTGCTGTGGTGACTGCTTACCTGATGAAAACACAACATCTAAATTTACAGGATGCATATACTAAACTCCAAACCTTAAAACCAGATGTTAAGTAAGTGTTTTTCATTATTCATCCTATATATATAAAAAAATGTTTGTGAGAGCATTATTATTGAAGAGCGTTCCACTCATTTTCTCAGAATGAATGAAGAATTTATGGACCAGCTGGCACTTTATGAATTAATGGATTGTAAAGTAGACACCACAAATCCCTTATATAAACAGTTTAGATTGAAGAAGATTACAGAGAAATATCCAGGTACGTATGTAATTTCCTTCTTTTAAACATGCTTAATACATATGTGATATATGATCTCATTCAGCTTTCTGCACCCATATAAGTTCACTGAATACATTAATGAAAACAAAACTTACTAGGGCTCATATAACAGTCATGGATTTTGATCAATTCAGAACTCCAGAATATGCCAAAAGATGTCTTTGCTGTTGACCCTGCACAAACCCAGAATGCAGAAGCTGTATACAGATGTAGAAAGTGCAGGTAAAATGTCTTTTTATTTTATTTTGTGCTGTTTATGCAGTATACTTATGCAGTATATTTTGAATTTATGATAATGACTGAAGTCATAACCTGCTATTGTCTTTGGTTCCCAACAGACGCACACTTTTCCGTCACTCCAGCATTCTCAGTCACTGTGTGGGAAGTGGAGTCTCTGCGTTCTCTCATAAGAAGATGAGGCTAGTGAGTGATAGTGAAGATCAGAGACAGTGCACATCCTATTTTATAGAGCCAGTGCAATGGATGGAGCCGGCCTTACTGGGTGTTATGGATGGACAGGTAGTACCTCACTTCTTCACACTTCTGGACACACAATTAAATAGAATTATCAAAACTTTGCTTCTATCCTGGAAGGATATTATTATTATTATTACTGGGAAAGATAAAGGGTTAGCTTTAATATGGATAATTTTTTTTTTTTTTTAAAGTAAAAGATATTGCATGATTTTCTGTGCTAGGGAGGCTAGAGATTGTAATGGCTGTGCAATAAATTTGCATACTATTTTGTTTCTTTAAAAGGTGTTTTTAAATTATATTTCAAAGTAAAAGCTTTTGCAAAATCTCTCTTGTAGCTTTTGTGTCCCAAGTGCAGCTCAAAGCTGGGCTCCTTTAACTGGTATGGTGAACAGTGTTCGTGCGGGCGCTGGGTGACACCGGCCTTCCAGATGCACAAGAACAGAGTGGATGAAATCAAACACATCAGTATATCTGCACTCAAATGACCCGCAAATAAAGATCTGTATCATATGCTCAGAAACTGTTGTTATTGGTAGTATTTCAGTTTAAATAATAGATACAAATATTCTTTGTCATAAATACAGTGTAAAAGGCCCTGTGCTTCACTGTGAACATAACTTTCCATAAAGTTTATTATATAAGCACGTATTTTATTTATATTATACTTAAAAAGTTTGTGGTCATTATAAAGTCTTTTTTTTTTATCCTACCATGGTTAGACTTAAGTTCTTTAGACCCGCCATTTATTTGATAAAAAAATAAAAATAAATAGTGTAGTAGTAATAGTGTGAGATATTATAAAAATAACTTTTGTTATATTTTAATATATTAAAATAATTTTCTATTTTAATATATTTTCAAATGTCATTTATTCCTGTGATGGCAAAGCTGAATTTTCAACAGTCATTACTCCAGGTGTCAGTGTCATGTGATTCTTCAGAAATCATTCTAATATTATCATTGTTGAAAACAGTTGAGCTGATTAATATTTTTGTGTAAACTTTAATGAATAGAAATTTCAAAACAACACCATTTTTAAATGGAAATCTCTTGTACCATTATAATTGACTTTACTGTTACTTGTGATACATTTAATGTATCCTTGTTTCTTTTAGGAAAAAAAAATCTTAACTGACCACTAAAAAAAAAGAGTTCAGACGCAAAAGCGTGTAAGTGCCGTTTGAAATGTTCTTCTAAAATGAGCAGTTTGATCAGGCTCCTATGTGTAGGTTCAGTAATCTCACTGCAATGGCAGTAAATAGGTTCTTTTCATTGCCATTAAAGTGAAATAACTGACCATAAACTTAGGAGCTTTATGGTTAATTTGACCAACTTTTACATTCATACTGTAAATATTAGTTCTCTCAAACGATCTCAAATGTGCTGTGGAAATGGGTTTTTCATCCAGTAGGTGGCGACAGATAGCTAGTACTGTGCAGTTGGACTACATTTTGCGCAATATTCAAAATAGTGGAGAAGGACAAAGGAGAATTAATTCTTGTTTACACTGGCGATGACATTATCCGCATTTAATGTAAATGTGAGATTATTTGACTTTGTTATGGAATACTAGATATATTAGTGTACTGTAATAATCTCTTTTTAACCTATTTGACTTCTGCCTCGCTTAATCTGCTGCTATAGTAAAAGAAAAAAAAAATGTTATAAATTGCCATCACGTGACTTTATTGCGGCGCCACACAGAATTTGGTTCCCCTATTGGATGTCATGTAGGCTACTGTGTATTTGTATGAAATGTAGCACTAATACAGATTCATGACCATGTGGTTTCCTCTCGGCCCCCAGTTCATAGATGTTTATATGATGTTTATTGAGGGAGTCTGAGTGACACTGTGGGTGGTTATGGCATTGAGTTGTGAGATCCTGTTGTGTTTATGAGGGTCATATCCTCCATGTAATGACCTGAACGTTCTCTGTGAAGTGTGAAGGAGTGAAGAGCCGCCCGCTGCGTACGTGCGTAAGAGAGAGGAGCTGAGAATGAAACTGAATGCTCAAAATGAAATTCCATAACACAATATATGCAGTTGTTTTTGCTATAGCCAAGAACATTTAAATATTAATATAATCGCATAAATATTTTGGCAGCAATATATGTGGTACACTGAGATCATTAGGAAAAGAAACCAGGAAAATGTGCTTATGTCAACCCCCTTCTTATTGATGTTGGAGTCACGCTCTTGGTTAGAGCTGAGATGGAGGTGTGGAAAAGCTTGGCATCTGATTGGTTCAGAGACCCGCTTAAAGCTGTAATCAAGCACTTTTGTGTGACAGTCTTGACCTTTTCAATAGTAGCAATTTGGCCTAAAATACACGTTTTTTTTGTTTATACTTTCCTTTCAAGAGTAGTTAGCATAAATAACAGTTTTTACAGACATGCCATACATCTGGAAATAAGAAAAGATGCTGTTCTTACAAATGGAACAGACAGTATTACCTAAATTGTAAAATTGCTATTGGCTGGGTGTGTGAGACTGAAGCAAAAGAAAGTGAAGATGCTGTGTTTGCCTTTACTCTGTGTCCTAGTGTAAATCATTTTTTAAAACTGATTTAAAATCAATAGAACAGTTGTTTATTCCAGTTGTTAGCATTTTCAAAAGTGTCTCAACAAAGTCAAAATATTACATCAAAATGTGTAAAAGCGAAAAGAAGCGAATGTGCTACAGCATGTTAAATAAAGGCATTATTCAATTCATTGCTGTAAACATCAACTTTCCAAATAAATAGTTTTAAATTGATTTTGTTATTTAAGACCCCAGTGACTTTGGATATAAACAGTTGTTCAAAACTGAAGTCAAGAAACATTGTTTAAAATATCTTACTTTGTGTTAGAAGAAAGAAAATCTCCAACTTCAAAATCACCAATTTTAAACCAATTAAAATCACCAATTTTATTTGTATCTTAAATGGTATATGCAGATGTGCATGATAACGTATGCAGTTCCACATTTGAGAATAATCAACATGCAAGTATTTATTTTTCTCAAATGAGTCCATGGAGCAACAAACAAGTAGTAGATAGTTTCCCTGCTTCCTGCAGATCTATGAATTGAATGTAGCAGCAGTAGTAAACCACAGATTTCTGTGGATCAGATGTTGAGCACATGGATGGACTTGACTGCTCACACAACATCTGGGCCCATTAAATTGGCCTATACAAAAAATAAGCTGCAGAAAATTCATTCAAATGCAACTGGAATTTCACCTGATTACATTCAGAGATGTTGAATATTTTGAATTTTATCCTCCTGAGACCCTGCATCCTCATATGAGGACATTATATTTTAGTGAATTTCTCTGAGATTATACATTCCACAGTTTTAAGTCTGGATGTCCTGTACAGAGCACATTCAGGGCTTTTCAGAGATACTAAATGATTGAATGTTTCACCATGACCACTCCCTCTCCGTGGTCTTCAAAAATGTCTGAAATTAATTTAGCGAGACTCTTATGGAAATATAATATTTTGTAATTATCACTTAAATCTCACTCATTTTTAAACTGTGTGTCATAAATCAACATCTAAGGTAAATGTTATGGGCTTTCAAATCAAAATAATATGATTTTCTGTACGAAACAGGACGTTGATTTCAAACATGTCCTCATATGAGGACACTGGGACTAAAAGCATGTTTATTACGCATTTTGGGTGACAACATGAATAGGAAAGAAATTATATTTAAAATATGAAATATTATATATTATTATGAAAGTCTTGTCAATTATTACTCCCATTATTACACTTCTTTTTTCATTATATGTTCCCCCAAAAACACATTAATATGCAAATAGGATTTAGTTTATAGATACATTGTATATAATGAGAAAATCTGTTTATGGCCATTTTACACACATTTAGCATAAAGAAACATGGTATAACATGGTTGAGAATCATCTTTATACAAAATTTCCTGAAAACTAAAAATGTATTGGTGATTTTAAAAAATAAATGTTTTGCCTATGCATGCTCATTCATGTCTTATTTATTTATTTATTTATTTATTTTTTAAATGAGTCCCGATGTTCTCTACCAAGGACTTGGCATAACGTATGAATGAAATATCTTTTTTTTTTCTTTTTTTCTTTTTTTTTAATGATCTAAACAATGTAATGACATGAAAAAATACTAATGTTTCCCTAAAAAAAAAAAAAAATCTGGGTCTCAGGAGGATAGTTTGTGGTTAAATGCTATTGTTAATGTATCAGAATAATTATTTAGGTGCCTGTCACAGAGGGTCATGAAAATAAGGAGAGGAATTAATACAAACTAAAAGTCCATGCAAACTAAAACAGAACTAAACAGAATCATTACTATTTCAATTTTTAAATTACACATAATAATATTTGTATATTTTTCTCTGAAGTGTAAAAAGAAGTGAGTAATACATTTTTAAAACAAAAACAGTACTGCCTTGTCTTAAAAAGATTTTCATATTGATCTATAATAATTTTAATATTCATCTGTAATCATCATGCCTGCAAACTGTATGTTTTCTATAAGCCAACTTTTCAATTTTGGGTAAATGATTCCTTTAAGCCATGTTGACTGAAAACCTGATTGCATTTTTAATTAACAGGCTAGTCCTTTAACACGTTAAATGTTCATTTTTTCTATTAGCGAATATGTCCAACACATTTAATTTTGCCCACGTGTCTCCAGCCAGCTCTCTTTTGCAGTCTGAATCAAAAACAAGGCATGTCTTAAGACACCGTCTTTACTTAATTAACCTTGGACTAGTTTTAATTCTTTTCAGGGGGATAGACCTCTTCCATGCCACGTCTCTAAATGCTCCCCTTCAGAAATGTCACAGTAATGATACATGCTTCTTTCAACCAAAGACACATACTGGAAGTGGCCACAAAGCAGCTGCAGAAAATTGAATCAAAGCACATATTTTACAGTTTATCCGTCTGCGCTATCTTTAGTGTTATCTGGCACGAGAAGCTGCTTTCATTTTAAACATCCACAGACTATAGTGCTTCCTTCCTTTCTCTTCTCTTTTCTTAATGACCAGTAATGCATTTTTGTCGTATCACAGTCCAGTATTTTCAGTAATTTAATTAACTGTCAAATTTACCATTCCATCTTTATGTTCAGCTATTGTCTGTTCACCAGAATAACATTTAAATATAAATAATTAAATGTAACTGTCCCATAAAAAATTAGTTACAATTTTGTATTGTAATATATTTTAAAATGTAATTTAGTCCTATGACTGCAAGGCTGAATTTGCTTACTTAGTCTATTATAGTATACTTTTATAGTCCTTCATAGTTTTTTCTTTAGAGCTGTTTGATCTTTAATGGAGGATGCGGTCAGTGGAAAATCACTCAGATCCTCTTGTCTCCCCTTTAGAGTTTACAGCATCTTACTCTTTAAAACACAGATTTGTTGCTGTGGTTATTGAGGAGGTAGACGTGAAAGCCCCAAAGTACAGTAAGTCTCTCTTCTAAAGGAAGGATTTTCTTCTGTCACAAATTTTAAACTGTGGTTGTGATATTTCTATTGCTTTAGTCAGTTATTGTGCTACTACAGTATAGCATAATTGATTCAGTTATCAAATCAGCCAGAATGCATGTGGAAAAAGGGGTTCCTCAGGGTGGTCTTATAAACTGTTTCACCCCTTTTAAAGTGCAGTTGTGTTTAAATATTTGGCATTTGTGGAAAAGGCTCAGGAGACATCCTGTACAAATTACTTTTCAGGTCATTGCAGAGCCTCAGAGTCGAATATTTAAGAAACTTGTGCTGCCACAAAGAGGGTATGTGTGAGGTTTTGCAATGTGTATTCAATTGAGGATTGGTTTTGCTGCATTAACGAGCACCGAAGAAAAAAAATACATCTGCAAACTTGCACAACCTCAAATTAGCATTAAAATGCAATTATGACTTGGAGAACATATAAATATTAATCTGTTACAACATATTCATTTAATATCATTTGGATGTTTCGCTTGTCTCAGTGTTTACAAAAGTGTTATTTGAAGAATAAGGTTCCTGTCTCCACCTTTCTATATTTACAATGGGTAGGAGCATGATTGCACAGGCTTTTTCTCATACATATCAGTCCTTTATTCTAATTCCAGCAACGTTTTTTTCCTACGGACCTCACAGATGGCGGTGCTCCCAGATTTGAAAAGGTTTCTTTGGAAACCAAATACAACATTGTGGTTGGAACCCAAACTGCTTTAAAGCCAACACTATTAGATGGCCTACACAAACTGACCCCAGAGCAGGTCTGAAGATGAGCTGACTGAGGGTTTTCTGCTGCGGGAGGACACTGAAGATATTCTCTTATGACTTTTTCATGTGTGTGAGTGAATAGATGGACAGGGCAGTGAGGACCACTGAAGCATTGGTCATATAAATGATGGATTATGATGCTTGGACAGAGTTGAATATTTAAGACGGTCCTTTTCTTTTTCTTTTTCCTCTCTGCACGAAAGCATGTGAATGAAGTGAATCACCAGCAATTTGGCCTCCTCTCCAAAAGTGTTGTGTAATCTGTCCACTCTGGGTTTTCCATTTCCTGTTTCTTCGCTGGTGAAAAAAATCCCTCTCAAAGTTCACTCCATAGTCTAATTTACATCCAGTTATGGCTGTGTTGAAAAGTTCTATATAGAGATCAAAAATTTGAATTCAGTAAGTTTGTTTCTCTATAAAGAAATGAATGCTGTTAATGCTACTCAGCAAAGGGCACATTAAATAGATCAGGGGTCACCACACTCGGTCCTGGAGGACCGGTGTCCTGCAGAGTTTAGCTCCAACTTGCCTCAACACATCTGCCTTGAATTTTCTAGTACACCTAGTAAGACATTGATTAGTTGGTTCAGGTGGGTTTGATTAGGGTTGGAGCTAAACTCTGTAGGACACCGGCCCTTCAGGAACAAGTTTGGTGACCCCTGAAATAGATGATAAAAGTGGCAGTAAACTTTTGTACATGTTTAAAGAAGATTTCTATTTCAAATAAATTAGCAGAAATTTACACAGAAATATTAAGTTTATTATTATTATTAATATTAAGTTTACACCGAAATATTAAGCATCGCAACTGTTTTCTGCATTGAAGATAATAAGAAATGTTTCACCAAATCATCATATTAGAATGATTTCTGAGGGATCATGTGACATTGAAGACTGGAGTAATGACTGGAGAAAATTAAGGAATAAGTTATATTTTTAAAAGTTAAGTCAAGTCAAGTCACCTTTATTTATATAGCGCTTTTAACAATACAGATTGTGTCAAAGCACTTAACAGTATCAAATTGGAGGATAGAGTGTCAGTAATGTATAATAATAAGATTAAACATTAAATTTTCAGTTAAAGGCATTTCATTTTTGAATTCAGAGATGTCACTGTCTAGTTCAGTTTAGTTTAATTAGTATCTGTGAAATCAAATTGACGATAATCGCTAGAAATTAAGTGTCCCCAAGTATAATACATAACAGTGATTTTAAATTGTAATAATTAAAGTTGTAAGTTTTTACCGTAATTTTTGATCAAATAAATGTGGTGAGCATAAGAGACTTCTTTCAAAAACATTAATCTTATTGAATCTAGTCTTTTACCTACTTTTTATTTCCAGTATTTTTATATTTTATATCCAACAGACTTATTTACGCACACATACTCCATCTCCATCCACTGCCTTTATCTTACCTGACCGTATTGGATAACTAGTTGGATAAAACATCAAATTACTTCACTATTCCACACTATATGACAACTATAATGCTTTATCTATGGGACTTGGAAAATTACTTTATTTTTTAACAAGTTGTGGTAATGAAGCTACATTTAATGATTGTATATATCATTCTTTCCAATGCTGCAGCTGCACCTGTTTGTTAGGTGTTGTTTTTCACAGCTGTGCTGTGGGTGGCAGTTGGAGCACAAATCACTGCACATGTGTTGGTCTTTAATATACTGCTACCTGTGACATGTTCCTATGGTTCTGTAACTCATACCACGTGTTGGTCAGATTGTAGTAGTTTGTTGATTCACAAAATGTCTGGTTTCACTCTAATATTCAGAAATTTCTGCAAAGTAAAGACATAGCAAAATACAGACATAGGCAATAAACAGCTGCGTGAGATTTAGCTGCTGTCTTGCCACAGTTTTCAGGGTCAGTTTGGAGATTTGCCACATTGTATTTGCTTTAGAGAACACCGAGTGGAAAATGACAACATGAAACTTAAATTTCCAACTTGCTTTGACTTCAAACCCACACTGATTTATTTATTTATTTATTTTGAAATGCAAAAGGCTTTTCATGTAAATCTCTCACGTCATGCATATGTGTCTGATCGTACAGGAGACTCAGATTCTGTTGAAACCGCCTGTCAGTCACACTTATCCTGCTTTACAGGCTCTGATTCTGATTTGTGCATGGCTTTATTTTCAAGTCTCTTGTAATCATCCAGTCAGCAGGAGTCTTTTGCATCAAGCCCAGACCCCCTGACTGAAAACACTGGCCACATGAAAAGAACCTAAACGAACTTTGAAATTCTGTCACCGATGCAATATTCATAGCTAAAATAAGCCAGGAACTTTTTAATGCAGCTTGATTGTTTGTAATAAGGCTTGACAACCAGATGACATAGAGAACATTGTGGAAAATAGTGAGCTGTATTAAATTTTCTCTTTTCAAAAACCACCCCAGAGAACAGGATGCACTAATACAGTTTTTCAGTCATGGAAAATGCTAAGATTACTAAAATAGCTTGGAAAAACCTAGTCGCTCTTGAATACTTCCGAAATGTCCTGTTACACTATGATATTCTCCAAAATTAGTTTGTAAGGAGGCTGTGTTTTCTAACAACATGGTGTTAATATTTAATTAAATTATTGTAGATGTTTTACCAGTGTCTGATTCTGTTTCAGAGGGCTCTTAACCCTAAAAAAACTAACATGTAATGTTTGATATGCAACATGATCAAAAACTGTTGTGCATAATCTACATGCCTTCTGTCATTTAATTGATTGTTACATTGCAATTAATAAACTGTATTTTAATAAACTACATTCAATAAACAGTTCAATTTCCTGTTAAAAAATCAGACTATTATTTGATATGTCAGGCTTTACAGGGTTAAATTGTGAAATGGACTTGGAATCACTATTTGTCTCCTTTGATATCACAGTTCAGAAAAGTTGCTAGTTTTGGTCTTTGTGTTCAGCTCAGGTGATTTGCACAAAAACATCTGTAGTTCCATTAGCAAAGATGGCAGAATGCTAATTCTAAATCTCTTTAGTTACATAAATGTCCTGGAATATAATGTCTTGAAAATCGTGGAAACCCTGAAAGAAGTCCAAACAAGTCTGCCTTTCGTTTCTTGATAGTCTGTTCCAGTCATGATGTGATTGAATGAGAGATGCTCAATGCCGCATGTCGTGCATTGTTCCATGAACAAACTGCTTGAGTTAAGTTCATATTTTTATTTCTTTCTCCTCACAAATGTGTGGAAAAGCCACCTTTGAAACAGCAGTTTTTGATGGATGCTCTGGAAAGTTGGCCCACCGGCGCTCTGGGCCGCTCGGACTTTCCATGCGCTCAGGCTTCTCGGAACCCGGAATGCTAAGACGTCAACTAAGCCCAGCTTAATGAAACAAACGCACTTATATTTAGAACTAAAGCGCTCAATCGAACCCAATCTGCCACTTCCATTCCAATCCATCTCCAATGTTTGTTAAATAAACTTCAATGAGAGAAGAATGTACTGTAAGCTTTTCCTGGCTGTGCTGCTGATCGGCAAGCACTGTTGTTTGCTCTCGTCACTAACTGCCAAGTATTTGCTTATTAACAAAACCCTGCAGAGTTTACCATTAGAAGTTCTGTTAAGTAACCCAGTCAAATAGAAGAGTTTTCGTGATTACTTCAAAAAGCCGAAGGCCAGTCATGTGACTCCGTGCATGAGTCTATATGTACAGAGTAGATGTTGTGAATGTCTTCTGGTGTTGCTTCTTGTCTTTCACGGTCTTTTAAAGTTACTGAAAGGTGGCAGTAGTCTAGTTTTAAAGATGACCTTAAAAGCTGGAATACACTACATGAGTTTTAAAATTGACTTTTAACTTTCGGCAACTAGTGTAAACTTCTCCAGACAGTAAATCGATGGAAAATTGGGGCAAAAATTGTGTAGTGTATTTTAGTCTTTAGTTGTCAGGCTTAAGACTGGAATTTTCAGCTTCAGACTATGATTCCGTCCAGGAGGAGGATATCAAACATGTTTGAAATTTTGAGCCAATTTTAGAGCACATATTGTTTTCATTTGTCATGCATCTCCTAACAACAAGGCACATGTTTCTGTGTGAGTTTGTTGTTATCGGAACAGTTACGTCGTTTAGTGTTTGATGGACAGTTTTGACTATTACAAAGTTGGTAAGTGAATGATGCCTAGTGTTTCAAAATCTGTTCTGATTGTAAAGGTTGTGTAGTGTATTCCAGTCTTTACTCATGTTTATATAGTTAAATATATTTAACAGAAATGTATTTACCTGAAGCATGTAGAAACTCTGCCATAGGAATGTATAGTCTTGTAAGTTATTTATAATTTTATATCTTTATAAAAATATAATGAATTTTGGTTACACTTTATTTTGTGTCCCTTATTACATTGTAATTATGCATTTAAGTACTGAGTAATATTAATTAACTACATAATTTATTGTAAAAAATGCTGGGTTAAATATGGACAAACCCAGCGATTGGGTTGTTTTCAACAGTTGGGTTAAATGTTTAACACAACCTTCTGGGCAGTAACCCAACCGCTTAGTCAAAAACAACCCAATCGCTGGGTTTGTCCATATTTTACCCATTGCTGGGTTGTATTTAACAAGTTGTATTTTTTCAAATTCAAGTTGTATTTTTTGTGAGTGTACATGCAACATAACAAGGACACCTTAAAATAAAGTGTTACCGTAATTTGCAGTATTAAACTAATGAAGTGAATGAACACATCATCAATGAAAAAGGCATGCGGAAAAATCTCTGTTACAAATTTTGTTTTCTTATTGTTTTTACGTAAAAAAAGGGTATTTAGAGACTAATTTTAGCAAACTCAAAGTGTGAGGTTAATCATAGTCTTGTAAAAAAAATAAAACGTGGTTAACTCATTTTACACCTTATCATTTACAAATTAATAAGACAATTGTGATATAACTAATAAAATATGAATGTTGCTTACTGCTTAGCACTCATCTGTTGACTTTTATTAACAGACTCTCAGACTCAAACCTTATTTGAAGATATGTGGAATATGTGAACAAGTTAAAAGTTGGTGTGTGTGTGTTTTGTCTGTGCATTCATTTCCCTGGTGGGTTTTCTCTGAACTGCATTTTGTTCCTCAAACACTTCAGACGCAGACAGTCTGGATAACAGCAGACATCTGCTGGACCTAATGCTCATCCAAAACAGAGCAGGAAACACCAGACAGGACCTGACTTATGGTACACCTAGACAGATTACGCAAATGCTACTACCCTTTTATCTAATATGATCCAAAGCAAAAGAAACAAGAAAAAATAAATAAATAAATAAATAAATATATATATAAATATATAGTCTTTCCCCTTCTCCTCTCACACATTTGGTAAATCTCTGTGTACTAATCGCCAGGGGTGCGTTTGGTGGGCGTCTGGGTGACATATGAAGATTGTAATGCAGTTGGTCTGTGTGAATGCGGGTGATGGAGAATTGGAGTGTGCAGAACACATTAAGAGCAGAACCTGCTTATGTAACCAGTGTGAGTCTCTCTCTGAGTTATGGCCCAGCTTTCTAGTTTTGGCAGCCCTTCTGCTGTAGAGCTGCTCCCTGACAGAACAAAATGACTCCACAGCCCACCGCAGACCTTCATACTGTACAGGAATCTCAATGATAGCATTTTTTAAGTCACAAGGCCATCTTGGCTCATTGCTTTTTTTCATTGCTCATTGCTTATTGCTTTATTTCATCCCCAAACTGCTTTAGCATCAGCTTTAGTGTACACAGTTCTGCATAGTTTATTCATTATAACAATGAAATCTGTTGCTCAAAGCCACAATTGTTTGATCTGTCAACAGTGGAGCTAAATTTAACAGTGGAAATGGCTGCAAGAGGTATTGTGTAATTCCTTGCCGTTGATTGTATTGTTCAAGAAACATTTACAGGAGTGTGGTTATGCTGGTCCACTTAGTTTTGGAACCCATTTTTCTTAGGAACCCTTTTATTATTTTGATGTGTTTTTCTAGGACTGTTCAGAGCAACGAGGACAGCTCTCTGCACACTGGAGAATATATAAGCATGCTGTCAAACAGCAGTAAACAGATCACTCTGTAGGGTAATGACATCATCTGTCAGTCTGATCTCCGCACAAAATCTTCTCTGAACTGCAGGGAAGCCTTTTTGGCCTGCTTTTTAGGTTTCTTAAATTTCGGATTCAAATTCAACCAATTTACGATTCTACTGTATGTAACTAAATTAAAATCTTTATGACCAGTCTTAAGGTAAAAAAAAAAAAAAGATGACTCACAAGACTAGCCTTAGCAGTTTATGCAACTGCAGCCACAAAATGTGCATTGTCTTGCAAATAATACTGTGTGATCTTCTAATTTGAATCATTTTGTTTCTTTTGATTTTTTTGTAGGCAGCAAAAGCACCAAAGCACCAACAGCTGACGTTTTTATGTGTGGTGTACTTATAAAACAATTATTATATAAAAATCAAATCAAATAAATATAAATGTATTACATAGTTAATTGAATTAAAAGGAAAAGTTCACCCAAAATAGAAATTTGCTGAAATTTATTATTACATCACTTGCACAAATAAATAAATTTATATAAAATGAATTTTAATGTTCATTTTAATTAATCTTTTAATGTTTGAATTAATTTCAATTTTGCATGTAGATGTACATTTTATATTCAAAGTTTGCTGAAAATGTACTCACCCTCAGGCCATTCAAAATGTAGAAGAATTTGTTCCAGTGGATCCTCTGCAGTGAATGGGTGCCGTCAAATTTGCTTTTCACTTGAGAAAGCAATATTATGAATAGATGATTCCTATTTTAGCCTGAAAGCAACAGTTTGACATTAAAAACTTCTAATGATGAATTTGTTAACAAAAAGAAACAGATTTTTGCTTAGCAAGATGATAATTGATGGACTGGACTCTGGAGTCATCATGTAAGTTACTTGTTTGGGTTACTGTGATGTTTTTATCAGCTTTTTGGACTCTTATTCTAACGGCACCCATTCACTGCAGAGGATCCACTGGCACTACAATCTCGAATGGCCTGAGGGCCATTTTCAGCAAAATTTCATTTTTGGGTGGACTATTACTTTGAATATAAAATGTACATCTACATGCAAAATTGAAATTTATTAAAATATTAAGAAATTACATTAAAATGAACATTAAAATTCTTCTGATATAGATTTATTGATTTGTGCATGGATACCCTGAGTAATGTAAGTTCTAGTTTAAGCTATATTACCGACAGTTAGCCAGCTGTTGATGAAACATCAACACTTCAAATTAATATTGTGTGAATTATTATACATCTGACATTTACTGCATTCTTACCTCATCCAAGCCTTTCCACTAATTTGTTGGTATAATATAGCTAAAATGTACAGGTGGAGTTTACCCTGTAAATGACTTTAACAAACGGCAAAGTTTTATTGGTCCTCAACTGTAACACCCCGTCGAGCTCAATGAAATGCTCTGTAAAGCACAGACTTGGAGAGTTTCACTTGTTTCTGCCTTAAATCAGCATAAACGCTGCCTTTTCCAGTCGTCTTGGAAGAGGGCGGGAGCCGAGAGAAAGAAAAATCTTATGCACATGTGGTTCTTCAAATCACAGACAGGGCTTGAAAACACTCCCATCCGTGCTAAACATTCCCATGGGCCCCAGCAGGCACGTATCTGTAATATATAGCAAAATCATGCATTCAAGCGATAGATACAGGTGACGTGTCACACAGCTGGCCAGCAGAACTCTTTCACTACTATCAGATAGAAGATGCCTCATTTTAATCAGACTATTAGAGCTTTCCATGTCAGACAATCGTCAGACTGACAAATCATCTCCTTTCAGAGCCAGAGATCTCTGAGATGAGACTCTACATGGGAGTCCTTTTCTCCACCTGCTGTTATTTCATTAATCACACTATACACAGGGTTTGTCACTCTACATCATTCTCCACCGGCTGCAGGCGGAAGAATCCCCCTCTTCTGTGTAACGGGAGAGTCCTGAGACAGTCATGGAATGTCAGTGGAAATCCTGGATGTGATGAGGCCTGATTTCTGCAAATCAGTAACCATGTGTTGATTCAGCTGCACCCAAATGTGCCCTGACTTACAATAAATTTAATATATAATATAAATCATGTAAATCGTGTTATATTTAGAGACTGATAATCTGAAACTATGCATATAGTATAATAAGGTATTTATTAGTTATAAAAAGGGATCAATGGTGTAATTTTTAAATGGTTATTATTACTGTAAAAATAGGGTATAAAGTACTGTATTAATTTCCATATTTATTTTTACAGGTGTTTTACAGTATTTTGAATTTTTCACCTCATTGAGGTGTGTTTTAGAGTTAACGGAAATGTCCGTAAAATTATTGGATAATGAATGAGCTGCCAGTACTTTTTCTGTTACTTTAAGGATTTATTTTTCACAGTGAAGCTCGTACAGTAGAGCATGGCGCTAGCAATATCATGGGAGTTCCAATGAATTCACGAACTGCTAAAATGTATACCTTTAATGCAAGGGAAGTCACTTTGGATAAAACCATCTGCTAAATGCAGAAATGTAAATGTTAAAATTCAAGTATATTTCTCTATGTCCGCTGCTTTATATGCTACCGTTCAAAGTTTGGGGTTGTTGTTGTTTTTTATTATTTGTTTTAAAGAAGTCTCCTCACCAAGGCTTTCATCGATTATACAGTAAAATCAGTAACATTGTGAAATATTATTTCAATTTAAAATAACTTTTTAAATACATTTTAAAATGTATTTTATTTCTGTGATGGCAAAGCTGAAATTTCAGAAGTCTTCAGTGTCATATGATCCTTCAGAAATCATTCTAATATGCTGATTTGGTGCTCAAGAAACATTTTGTAATATTTTTGTGGAAAATGATTTTTTTTTTTCAGGATTCTATGATGAATAACTGGAAACGGATTTTTTCAGGATTCTTTAATAACTACAGTGTTTAAAAGATCAGAATTGATTTAAAATAGAAACCTTTTGTAACATTATAAATGTCTTTACTGCATCTTTCGATCAATTTAATGCATCCTTTCTGAATAAAACTATTAATTTCTTGAAAAAATGTGCATTGTGCATAGATATGCTATTTTGCATCTCGAGTCTCTAGAAAGGCTTTTTTAAACGAATAATACTAAGTAAATATTATTAATAATAAAAATAATAATACATTGATTACCTATTTTAGTTACTGCCAACTCTGGCAACATATAATAAGAAAAATAAAACAATTAATTAAAATTTGTTAAAGCTGTGTACAGCTTTTATTTATTTTAAACCAGCGCTTAACCATCATTGTAAAACACTTTATGTCATGTTCTGCTTTAATTTCAATTGGTAACATTTTCCAGAGTTGGGAGCCCTTTACAGAAAAAGCTCTTTGTCCTTGTGAGGTTCTACGATAATCAATGTGGAGTTGAGAGAATCATCTCTTATGCAGTCATGTCTGCAAGCTCCATCATTTTGTTATTTATTCTACTTTTTAATTAAATGGAGCTATACTGTAACAGGTGATTGACTCTGGAAGCACTGGAAGTATGGAAAAACTGAGTAAATGTACAGTTACTTTGGTTGTTCTTTTGTTTTGTGCTAACTGTCATGCAGAACAGTGAATCATCTTTCCATTTTAACTTCCTGGCTGATGGCTAAAGGTTATACATGTCATTTTTTTATTATCCATCTTCTGCGTATCCTGAAATGTTTCCCAGTCTCAGCTAAAACATCACTAGATGAGGATTCTGAAACACTCCAATTTACAGTAGAAATACTGTTCATTGCATGGAACGGGTTTTCATACAGTATAAAAGGCTGATTGAATGGTCAGCAGCACAGAGGCCCTTCAGGGGACTGTCCCAGATCCCTTCCTGTTCAGTCTCAACACATCTGGCTACAGATGCAGGGCTGAAATATTCCATTGTTGGGTGTATTGCGTTGGAAGAGAAGACTGTGTAGCTCTTGCCACTGCTGATGCATATCTTACTGATGGAAATGAGAGACTAAAGTTTATTTGCAACAACCTCAGTTGAAATCGCATTTGGATCGGAGGGGCACTTTACCATTGCTAATTAAAGGGACAGGGTCTCAAACCCTCCTGGCCCCTGTCTGTTTAAAATGGTTATGAAAAACTGGTTATTTCGACACTTTTTTAAGCAATTTTAGCAGAGTTTAAGAATTTGGAAAAATAAAAAAAAAAATTTAAAAAAGCATTATACTGTAGTTGGAATAATTTATTTATTTTTTACCTGGAGAGTTGTGAATGCTACCTACATGGTTTTATGAAATTTTGGAGTTTAATTGATTAATGCAATACATTTTTGCCCACTTTCCCACTCTTCATTTTTTAATGTCGTTAATTATATTTCCTTTCTCTAACTTGCTTTAAAAGAATGTACAGCTTGTTCTTCAATGTTGTTGTGTAACATTTTATCAACACTTGGTTGTCCGTCAGATACAAATGATGTAAGAATTACGAGACACTCATCTCAGAAAATAGAATACCTGAACCTGAAATATGCCATAAATTTGCTTAAATTCCGTATAAAACACACTAAAATTGATTACAGTTTGAAAAGAAGAAGAAGAAAGAAAAAAACCCCTTTTGGCTAGCTTTTATGGCTTTTATATCCTGCAGTGTTCAGTGCTAGTAAAAGCATGCCTTCCTTTCAGCCCAAATGAGCATAATTGCATTCACTTCAAAGAATTATCTGTAATGCCTGATCTAATACAGATACAGCGTGTTGAGTTCCCCTCTAAAAGGTCTCCAGGAATGCCATGTGTTTGATGGCTGCACAAACAGTCCGATGAGGTTTGGTAAAAGCATTCTCTTGATGCTAATCTGATAAATCACCATTGAGTCTTACAGTGAAAGGAGTCCTAATGCCATGCAGGGATAACACTCCCACAATTAGCCCTATTCAGACAGCTCCTCTGAAGTTTCAGACCTGAATTTCAGCGTTATTTCAAGCCGATGACTACTAGATGAGAAGACGAATGTGTTTCTGTCTGATGATTTGCCAGAAAGGGGCTCATGGGAACTCGAGAGGGAAAATCACCATGCCTGATTTCAATCTCTGGACTTCTTGAGACTCCAGGAGTGGCAGTTATACTATGAGGGTTATATGCATGTGTGTAGTTTTCTTTAATGCTTGTGACTGCTTATACAACATACAGTTACGTCTTAAAGATCGAAAAAACGAAATCAAGTCCGGCCCTACTTTCAGCCGTTTCACTCGGTTATAGGTCACAACAGGAAAAAGACACTTACAACTTCCATTTCATGCTGACTTTAATATGCACTGGCAACTACTGTATAAGTAAGCCATTTGTAGATTGACAGTGTAAACAATGTGTCACAAAAACCTAAACCAAATGAACTTTTCCAGGTCTAGATAACCAGTTGTTTTATCTGTGAGTCAGAGGAGACAAGATACAGTTCCTCCTGATTCAAATTTAAAGAAAACAAGCTCTGCTCCCAGAACTTTAACTGGCGGATTGAATGGCCAGAGCACATTCACATACATATACCACTGTTGCAGTGATAGAAAGCACAGAGTGGGACCGCACTGGTTTGGTAATAACCCAGCTGCTCTGGGAATGAAAAGCTGGACCTAAAGGCTTTATTGGAGAGCATTTGTGAAAATACAGCCATCCAACAAGGCGCTGTTTTCCATAGGGCTGAGTGTAACTGGCTCAGTGTTTCTCTAAGTCCAATGACCCAGTGAGTATACATGTGCTAAATATCTTTGGTGACTGCAATCCTTGAAGTTTGAGGCATAATGTCTAAACAGATTGATACAGAATGTCCCCCAACATCATATTTCACTTGGAAATTTGTCAACACAGGAAAGGACATTGTAAAGCCATTTCGCATAGTCTATAAAGACGCTCTTGAAAGCCTGAAGCTGTTTTTTCATGGCCTAGTATTAGTGGTCCATGAAAACCACCTGGTAGGTTTGAGTTTGAAGAGGCCCACAGTAAGAACCAGTCAAAACCCCAAACGTATTTCTAGGAGTTCTTGACAGTATGCTGGGATTTACGACCTCCCATTCTCATCTTACCTTGTTTTTCTGCACGACATCTTTAACCTCATTCGTATGGAGTTCAATTGAAGTGTGTTAGAGAATTATAGCTGAATTGGCCTCTGGGTCACTGTCTTTGGCCTGTTATTATATGTTTTGTTAGCTCCAGAGGATTCCCCAGGCAAGTTCAGTGGCCCCCATTACTGTGAAGACATGTCTTCTTAAGAGAGTGCATGCATGATGGGCTTAGATACGCCCAGCGGGAGAATTTCTCACTCCGGCTCATTGCATGACAACAACATCCCCCTCACCATCCTCTCACATGTTAAGGGTCAGCTCTCTGAGGAGCTTCTTAATATGTTCCCTCTTTCTTTCATCTTGGTATTGCTCTACTTTTTCTTGAAATATAGGCAAAAATCTACAAAGTTGTTAATTCATTTAAAGAGCCTGTGAAATTTGGTCATCTGCTCACTCTCATGGTGCTCCAAACTCATAAGACTTTGGTTAATCTTCAAAACATAATGAAGATATTTTTAATGAAACCTGAGAGGTTTCTGTCCTTCCATTGAAAGATAAAGGAATCATAACATCAATCCATTTGAAGAAAGTCATTAAATAAGAGCCTAGATTAAATTTGTTCATCTTATAAAGTGTTTTATGATGCCCTTATCTGGATCTTCTAAATTTTGGTGGAATGAACTTTCAATTGAACAACAGAAATCTTTCAGGGTTGATTAAAAATAATTTGTATTTCAAAGATTAACCAGTCTTATGGGTTTGGAACGACATGAGGGTGAGCAAATGATGACAGGATTTTCTTTTTTGTGTGACCTATCCCTTTAAATCAGATGCATTTTTGATAGTAATTTTTCATTGATGAAAAAGTGTAAAGTCATGACAGTTACTAATGATTTCTTTGGTAGACTGATTGATTTCGATGGCACATGCACTTACCTCAGTGAGGGTCATATTATCATTTCTTCAGTACAAATTAAAGCATGTAATGCTGAAGTTCTGGCCAATTGGTGAGTAACTGTTTTCTTTACTAAGGAAAGCCAATTTTCACTCTAATTTGGCACTTTGGGGATACTAATTTTGGACTTTGGTTGACATAAGTAATGTGCTAGGGCCCTAATTGTCTAGGGTTCATGGTAAAATGATACTAAGCTATTCAACACAAGGGCCTGAACCAAATGAATGATGCTCTGCAGCAGTCAGAACAATATAGTCAGAAGAATAAGAGCAGAGAAGCCCATCATCAACATGAATGAATGACTGTGTTGGCTGACATCAGAGTGAGTTAGCATATGAACTCTGTGGAGTATAGCGTGACACCTTCAGCTTGCCCGGACAGACGGTGGACTTGGCCAAAGTAAAGCCTCTGTGGAGACCTCTTGGGTTTCAAGCACTACTTCTCCAAAGCTCAGCAGATGTGGCCGCCATTCAGAGCCCTGTTAATATGTAGTCGTCTGAATGGTTCCCCACAGCCCTACTGCACAGCCAGTGTTTTTCTCTGCCATTCTCATAATATTTTAAGGCGATTTAAACCACATGTTTGTCATATATGTCATATAAAGTAAGTGGAGTGACTGTCACTGGCATATCAGAGCTGTCACTTCATCTTGTCTAACACTCAGACTCTGTCAGCGATTGAGTAAGTTTTGTCTTTTTCACTCAAGAAGTCATTTTCTCAAAACAGACTGACATTAATGGTGCAGCTTTAACTCTCATGGTAAGGTTTCCAAAAAGGAAACTGATTGCACATGTTTGATAAGGAGAAAGACTGAGCATGCTGTTTTCATTGAGATTGTTTCCACCAAGCTGAGTGCATATAACTGAGAATCTATTAATAGATTTGTCATATATTATATTATACATTATAATATATAATATACACGGTCTGGTCAAATGAAATAACATCATAAACATGTAAGTTACTATTTTTTTCCAACAATATGTTTGCATTATTGAACATGGTTTATAGTGTTGTCAAATGTACGGTACTTGGTACCAATTCCGAAATGTTAACTGTTAAATAAAATTTCCCCCAGTTTTTTTTTTTTTTTGCTATTGTACCCAGATTTATACAGAGACCCTTGAAATTTTTACTGTCATTCATACTACGGAAGTTTTAGCATTGTGACAACACTAGTGCTTTGTAATGGTGATATTTCTGTCAATTCCACAAGGTGTTGTCAAGCTCAAGATCCTTCCTCTTTCTCATCTGGTTTTCTCAGGAATTTCTTTGAGGAGAAAGGCAAGGAAGTGGAGATTACAGTAGAGTTTGCTGACAACAGATGTATTCTGAACTAGTATTAACCAGTCCTTAAGAACAATGCACTATTTCATGCACAATATATGGTCTTTTTGTGCAAAATTCATGTTAGTACAAAGATAAAAATGTTTATCCTTGTCATTTGTTAGCTTAAAGGGATTTTATATGTGGCTGGCATCACAAATACCTCTTACTTTTCTAGGGGAAATGTAGTTTTTTTTTTCTCTCACTAAGTATATTGTTTCATTTAGAAGTATGCCATAATATGAAAGTTAAATGAGTTGCAAATGACATTTTATGCTGACCTCAAAAGAAGCTAAAGCAATGACACTCCACAGGTTTAGAAGAGCTTGTTATAAGGTTTATTTTTAATTACATTATATACAGTACAACATACATTTACACTTCATAGAAGCAGTGAGAACCTTGTCATGAATAGCTCAATCACATTTTTACCCCTTTGAGATCAAAAAGCAAACACAAAAGACATGCAACAGACAAAATGACAAAATAAAAGCCATAATGAAATATCCATAAAAATATTTGTCATGTAGACTGATCTACAACCCACTGAGACACATAATCATTTTACTAATTTATACAGAAAGTGCTGCACGCAGTACCTTAATAAAGTGTTCAAGTGTTTAAATTACCGTTAATAAGCAAATATTACATCGTAGGTCACCTGATGGCCATTGTCCCATGCGTATAGCATACGTTCCTTAGGATTGTAGTCAATTTGTGTGGTGTAAGTGTAGTTGTTTACAAAAGGGAGGCGGGGAATCATCTGGGTGTGTGTGTGCGTGTCGAATGCGTAGGAAATATTGGCATGTGTGCGCTCGAAACTGTCGACGGCGTACAGAACGCCGCAGATGATGAAGCAGTTTCCATAGTAGTTCCTCCTCAGGCCCGTCCTCCAGTTCTTCTCTTTCTGTAAGTCAGAGGGTCGGAGCTTGCTCAGGATGATCACTTCCTGGTGAAATCCCTCTTCGTCCAGAGCTGGGTACACTAACCATAACCCGCTCTCATCCACACCAAAGTCAATGTCTGAATGCCCTCCCCAACTCCAGGGAGCCTCCTCCTCCTCTAATACTGCATCATGAAGGGTGGTCCAGGCTGCTACATACCGGAGACGAAGATCAAACCTGATTATATCACGAGAAAAAGCTCTGTTGTAGAAGAAAGAGCCACCGTAGACCACATGGCCAGTGCCAATCCAGTTATAGGGGAGTTTGTAGGAGTTGCTAAACTGCCCTGTGAGAAAAAAGAGGAACAAATGTCATATGCTGCAGGGGTTGGTCATGATCTTCTTGCAAGGGACCCCCTTCCTAAAACATAAAGGCAGCTGTATATTTGCATGTATAATGACTCTTTCACGCTATGTGAAAAAAGTACGATATTGTGGCTTTTTATATTTTAATTGTAGTAGCTGAAATTATTCAGATATTGTCTGTAAGATGTAGATCTGAATCTGAAGAGAAACATTTTCAGTTGAGGAAAATCTCAAAAACAGATATTTTCCCCCACAAAACTTCATGACTGTTGAGTCAGTAAGTTCATGCTCACCAAAGCTTCATTTATTTGATCAAAAATACAGTAAAAACAGCAATATCATGAAATATTATTACAATTTCAAATAAATGTTTTCCATTTGAATACATTTTCAAATGTAATTTATTCCTGTGATGGTAAAGCTGAATTTTCAGCAGCAATACTCCAGTCTTCAGTGTCACATGATCCCTAAGAAATCATTCTAATATGCTGATTTGCTGTTCAAAAACATTTATTATTATTATTATTATTATTATTATATGTGTAAAACTGCTTAATATTTTTATTGAAACTATGATAAATATTTTTAGGATTTTTTAATGAATAGAAAGTTCAAAAGAAGCATTATTTAATAATCCATGTAATGTTATTATTGTTATTATATTAAATAAAAGTATGAATTTCTTGAAAATAAATAAATAAATAATCTAAAGCTTATGAACAGCACTATATGTAAATGTATTATTTTGTACAAGTTTGGAGTCTCACCAATATTCAGAAAATATTTTTTTTCTGTACAGTACAAAAAAGGAAGACATACAGTTCAGCACGCTTCAAATGACCAGCCACACCACCCAAATGCAGCAGTTTCTATTTTAAAGATACATGTACCTTGTTTAAAGGTGTCCATATCACGGAATTCCAGAAGCTGGTTTCCATAGTAGCAGTCAGTCACATATATAGCTTTTCCATTGCCTTTCGGGTCTTTCATCCATGCACCTTCTTTTTTGCCATATGAGTTGTGTGTAACAGGATCAGCAATGCTTGCTAACGTGTCCTTGCAGATCCCTGTAAACAACAAATCCAGAGGGGAAGCATTTATATATCACAGCCCCTCTCTTTTAAGTTCATTTTCTTCAAATCTGGATCTGGAATCAAGCTTACCTTGTTCTTTGGTCTTTTTTGGAGGTTGTGTGCTTGTTTGAGATGTAGCTTCATCCCAGCTAAGTTTGGACCTCTTTGCAGGTGCTGTAACTCTGGCCAGATGAGGCACTGCAAGAGTTGTGATGGTTGTTGCATTGATGCTTGGTGACACTGTGGTAGTTAAAGGCATTGAGGTAGGCACAATTGCCCTTGCTGTTGTAATTGTGCTTGACTTCTTGGCTTTTACAGCCTCTCCTTCAATTTGCCTGGTTACATTTGGCATGTTTGCAGCAGTAGGGTCTCCATTCTGTGTGTTGAGGTTCATTGACGGTGTCTGGGTCACTGTTGCAGCGGTTTCAGGTCTTGTAACAGTCGCAGGCAGCTCATGCTTATGGAGCTGGTCTTCAATTATTAAATCCACCGAGCCATCACCACTCACAACTTCATGCGCTGCTGTGGAAATTGTTGAGAGGAGAAATATAAAATGCTTAGTTTAACTTTAGCATACTCTTGTTTGAAAAAGTTTCACCTATAATCTGAAAATGCTGCCAGGGTCATTTATAATTTTAAAATTCATATTTTTATTCAGCCAAAACATACACACACAAAATCGATCAAAAGTGACAGTAAAACATTTACAATGTTTCAAAAGATTCATATTTAAAATAAATGCTACTTTCTATTCATCAAAGAATCCTGGAAAAAAAAGCTGCATTTTAGTCATTATTACAATGAAATGAGCTGTCGGACACTCACTATGCTCTTTCTCTTCGTTGTCCTCCATTGTGTTGGCTTTGTAGAAAGTCATGCTTTTGATGGTCATGCCATTGGGACCTGCTTTGGTCTTTGCAGGTTTATGCAGCTCCTCCTGACCCTCAGAGTTGCTTCTCTTCAGCACAGGTTTGCTGGAGCCCTGAGTCCCAACAAACTTTTCCTCATATTTCCTCTGGCCAGGAATAAACAGTGAAATTGTCAGTTAAATTATTATCTTCAAATATGTATGTAATTAAACCTGATCACATTACTGCATCAAATAAAAGCAGCATTAATGGTCTCTTGCCAAGTTGCCCTTTTTGTGGCTGCATAAATGTCCTGAATGAGATGAAGGGGAATTTGTGGTGTATTAATGACTTGAGCATGTTGTGGGAAAGTTGTATGACTTTGATCGACTATTTCTCTACTGACATGTCTTCCAGACTCACTGGAACAGTGAATTTGACCACTGTTTCCACTGGGCAAAGTTTAGTACTGGTGGCAATGTGTGTGACATTTGCAGCGTGTATTTGTGCATATATGTTGGCAGTTGTCATCTGTGTGAAGTGAGACTAATAAGAGTCTATAGGGCATTTCTAATGGATTGAGCTAGTGTGTGCTGTATCTGTACCTCACTGTGAGCAAAAGCAGCTGCCGCATTCTTCTGCAGTGAGGGCTCCAGCACGCTGAGACGTTTCTTCTTCTCTTGTCGTTGGTTGGAGCGAGGCCCCTTCCCTTGTGCTTTTTCACCTTTCACGCTCACTTTCTCCTTTGTCAGGTTTCCGGAAAACGACTGTAAGGAGAATGTAAACACAATAGAAGTCCATGGGTGGCAGTTCCGCCCAACCACCTGAACTCAATTCCACTTTGTCCAGTGGCAACATTTAAAAGCAGTCAGTGATTTCTGGTGCCATGGTAATACTGAATAGTGTATAGAAAGCAATGTGGTTGTTTCAGGGAACAGCATAATCAAAAATAAATACTGTGACACCCTGTTCTTTGTGTGTGTGTGTGTGTGTGTGTGTGTGTGTGTGTGTGTGTGTGTGTGTGTTCCAACATGACTGGATTTGTCTTCCTGTGGTGATGCTAATGTGGAAAAGAAGGCTCTAAATTATACTAAATTATATATTCTGAAATTGTGTCAGAAAAGTGTGTGTATATTATATACACTCTAACAAAAAATGAAGGTTCCAAAAGAACATGTTATTTATTTATCTATTTTTGTTAATGTGAAGTATTCTGATAATCCGACACACTTTTTAAAAAATGTATTAAGGACCTTTAGTGCAATGGAAAGGTTACATGGATGGTTCCTAATGAAAGCATAGATGGCAATAAAGAGCCTTTATTTTTAAAATGTGTGTGTGTGTGTGTGTATTAATAAATGTAATGTACTTTATATTCTTATATGCATAAGATAGTATAAGATATAGCTTCTATCAGAAGCACTGTTTAATGATAACAGATGTTTATATTTTCTATTAATTTATTCTGAGAACAAGTATCAGTATTGCACTCACTTTCTCTATGTTATCAACCCGTTCCAGAAGTTTTGTTGTGATGGAGTGAAGCTTTAACAAGTCCATCCCATAAAATGCTCCCTCGAGAAGGTCCATTATGGTTGAGAGCTGAAACATCAAAATATAAAAAGTTGATAATAGAGTAGTTTAATAGAAGTTATGTATAATATTGACTAATTTATGTCTAAAAAAAAGTCTAAAAGTCATCAAATTAAATAGAACAAGTCCGTATTTTTAAGAATCATCTATTAACACCAGTACATGATTCTTGTCTCTGTCTCCACATGAGTCCTGATTCAGTTCAAAACCCTTTACCTTGATATCATCCCGTCCGGCTTCTTGCAGCTTCTTAAACCTGAAGTCTCCCTCACAGGGGTTGAGGGCAGAGGGAGGGGCGATGCAGGCACACTTCTTACAGCTGGGTCCCACAGTGACTGTCTCCACTGTGTAGAAGTCCTCAGCCTTGGCATGGCCCTCTTCAATGCGTTTGCATGCGCTCCTGCTCAGAGGCCTTACTACACACTTACACCGACAGTCTGAGCCCTCAGACAGAGTCTTCACTTTATCATAGTCTCCAATGAGCTATTAGAGCAAATAATGACAGCGAATAATTTTTTTAAAATCAACCCTAATTAAAGTTGTTGTTTTTTTGTAATAGTTTAACATAGTGGTTTATAGATATTATTATATTTACATACATATTTTACAACTTTTTTTGGTCAAAAACCAATTTATACAACTTAGTATCCTATTAATTAATAGCATATAAATTTCAATAATAATCAAACACATTATTATAATTATTATAGTTTTTAACACTTGTTTGGTCAGAAATCACCTTATTTAATTTTAATAATAATTAAACATGTTTATATATAATCAGACATTATTATTATTATTATATTTACATGCAATTTTTGGTCAAAAAGCACTTTATATAATTTAGTATTTACACAGAAATTTCAATAATAGTAATAATAATAATAATAACAATACTGCAAAATACACCAGCATTTATTCATGTGATCATTTAATTTTTAACCAGGAAAAATTACCTGTGTTAAGATGTTTTCTTGATTGTCCATTTCATCTTCTAGAGTTGGACGGTTGTCTATATTGTCAGCAGTCTGTTGCTCCATCACATTGGCTCGTGTTAAACAAAACGAGCTCCAGCAAAAAATAAAAAACAATAATTCCATCATGCAAATTTATCAGACAAGATGAGTTGCCAATTTTCGTAAGTTAAGGTGAAGTCTTTTCTTTGGTGTTCGTCCCAGACAAAAATGCAATTACTCTTTATGTAACCTATATATTTCCATATGTCAATCAATAGTCAATTAATTACTGAATATGTAAAGAGTTTCCCTGATGACGTCAAAATGGTCCTAGGTTTGGTTCAAATCAGTTGCTTATGGTTTCTACAGACAGAAAGAAGACCTTCTTTGTGTTGGATTGCCGGTGATGAATGGATATTTGAAAGGTTTGCTGTAAGTGAGTGGGGAGGAACCTAAAGACAGGGAGGAGTCCTGCCATTAGATCAATGACCCAAACCCGCGAATTTTACTGCCTCACAATAAATAAATGTGTTACAAGGATAACAAATTCATTAATAATAAAAACCCGCACATGTATAAATGTAAACACAAAATACCATGTTCATGATAAAGTACACAACACAAAATAATTTCTGGGGAAATGAATTATGACATGTCTTAATTATGAAATAATTCTCTAGCGGTTTTAGATAAATTTATTAGTTGTTTATGAGTCAAAAAAAAAAACATCTATGTATTTTAGCAAGACACCACGATTTACTGAATGAAACTCTCCCAACGCCGAAGACGCTGCCTCTGAAGTAGAGCTTTTATGCCATCTACTGACAATTCGATGAATTGTAAGTCCTCAAATTTTTTTTTTTTTTTTTTTTTTTTTTTTTGAAACATGAGTAATGTAAGACAAATGATGTGTACATTTATTCGTACATCACACGCAGTGGCAACATTAACACATTCTAGCTGGTTTTTGATGTAATTGAGATGACATTAGGCTATCTAATGGCCAGTTAGCAAATTGTAAAGCAAAATTTTTCAAAAAGAAAATAATGTTCCAAATATTCAGCAAACCTTAATTTGATGAAACCTTAATTTATGAAAAGGTAATTTATTTATTACAGTGAAACTGTGATGTAATTTCAAACATGATTCCCTCTTTATTCAATGGTTTTAATAAGTGGGACATGGTGTGGCTTCATAATTCAGAATTTTTATTCAGACACCCTTGCTACAAACAGGACCATAAAACAGGATATGCAACTAATTTGTCATTTTAAATCTCCCTTCCATGTTACTCTGTCTCTTCCTCTCTCACACATTCATTCATTTCTCATGTACACATGCTCTCACTACTGCATAAGAACACTTAAATCAGGGCCCCAGACTGTCCTAAATCTCAAAATGAACTGTCCTGGATTACAAAAAGCAAACAAGAACACATTAAATATGTATATAAATTTTGCCAATTTCAGAAAAATGGCATTTGTTTGTATAAAGTGTTTGGGGGACAACACAGTTGATTGCAGAAGTTGGAAGTGGGGAAAAAAGTCCCATTCACTGTTGTCAATGTTTTTTTCTTTCTCCAGTTTTTACATTTATGTTTATAGCAGAACCAATCAACAACTTATTTGTTAGTAATGACCTGAGCAGGATACAAACTCAAATGTTCAAAGAGCATGTGCAAACATGCACATTTTTCAAGCAAAACATTTAAAAAAATCAAATCAAATAAAATATAAAATAAAATAAAAACAGCAGATGACAATGTCTGTTAGGGTTTAAATAATAAACCAAAAGATATGTAGTTTTTTAATTTTAATGAATTATTTAGACACTTTCTGGTTGTCAAAATTTGTAGAACATGTAGATCAGGGCTGTCCAAACTCGGTCCTGGAGGGCCGGTGTCCTGGAGAGTTTAGCTCCAACCCTAATTAAACACACCTGAAGCAGCTAATCAAGCTCTTACTAGGCATACTAGAAACTTGCAGGTGTGTTGAGGCAAGTTGGAGCTAAACTCTGCAGGACACCGGCCCTCCAGGACCGAGTTTGGACAGCCCTGATGTAGATTAATGAAGGACATCAGTGGATATGTTCTCTTCTAAGATGCCTGTATGAACCTGAGGCAAACTGACTTAATATAGCTAAAAGTCACTGCAAATATTTTTAAAACTAAGAAGACTAGAAGATTATTTCTGAGAAAGTTTTTTTTTTTTTTTGTACAATGCAACAACACTCCAAAGTTTAGTAATTCTAAATGCTGAATTTGTAAAGAAGTCTCTTCTCTTTTGACATCTGTGTGTATCATTTCTAATTCTGCTTGCATCATAAAAGCATATAAACGCCTTACACTGCACATGATTGCTTCATTATGTCTGTCTAACATCATGATAGTGTCATGGATTTTTAGGTGTCCTGGATACTCCAAAATACCTGACAGATAGCTCTTTGTGTTTAGTCATTTGATCATTACATTTCATATTATTTTAGTGAGAATGTCCATATGTCAGTGTCTGTAAGAGAAAGATTCATCTAGTTTGGCAGCTCCATACAACAGTCTATTGTGTAGGTACAATGCCCTTCAGCAGTGTGAACCGGCACTGAAGCTCTTCTTGACATTGACTCAAACCTACAAGTATGCTGCCATAGGTCTTTAATCAAAAGCCATGTTTTTCATCACAGGTGTCTACTGTTCAATATATCAAGTATCTACAACAGCCTGGCAATGTTCCAGTGTGGAGTTTTCATCCTGTGTATGTCACTGATGGAGTCTGAAAATACAATCACATCCATAAATGGCTGTTTAAAGGAATAAAAAATAAAAATAAAAATGATAATTTGCTGAAAACGTACTCACCAGCAGGCCATCCATGATGTAGATGAGTTTGTTTCTTCATCAGAACAGATTTGGAGAAATTATAGCATTACTTCACTTAGTCACCAGTGGATCCTCTGCAGTGAATGGGTGCCGTCAGAATGAGAGTTCAAACAGCTGATAAAAACATCACAATAATCCACAAGAAATCCACACGACTCCAGTCCATCAGTCACCATCTGTGTGTTTGTAAGAAACAAATCCATCATTAAGGCGTTTTAACTTTAAACCAATGTTGTGATCTGTGCATATTTTTCTCCTGATTCAGATGAAACAACCTTTTCACTGGAGAAAGCAATATTATGAATAGAGGATGCATGTTTTATCCAGAAGCAACATTTTGATGTAAAAAAACGTCTTAATGGATTTGTTTATTATCAGTTGCAGCTTTTTGCTTTACAAGATGTTAATTAATAGACTGGAGTGATCACTTGTGGATTATTGTGATGTTTTTATCAGCTGTTTGGACTCACCCATTCACTGCAACCACTGGTGAGCAAGTAATGATAAATTTATGTATGAAAAAAAAAACACATCTACATCTTGGATGAGGCCTGAGGTTGAATAAATTCAGTAAATTTTCATTTTTGTGTTTTTACTGTAAAGTTAATTGACTGCAACTTACTATGCTATTGATTGGATTGCTTTGATGTTTTATTTAACAAATATAATACTCTTTTATATATAAATATATATATATATAGACATCTTCTAAATCTATATAATAGTGGGGTCTAAGTTATGCAGCTGTAATTTTTTCAAGTCGAATGCACAGTCTAGGAAATCAGTGGTACGACACAGGTTCTTTGGTGGGGTGTCTGAACATGCTTTTGTTGTCAGAAACCTAAATTTATTGTGGCATGAGAACATAGCTTCATTAAGTACAGTGATATTCATTTATGTGATTGGAATACATTCCAAGTTGCAAGAATGTGCATTTTGTTTTCCTCTTAAACTTTGTGTCTGTTAGTTACAATAAGCTTTTAACCAGAATTTTCTGGTGTTCTGACTGTAAAACAAAACAAACAAACAAACACTATGATTATTATGATGAATATTTGAGGGCATGTATGTTCAGTGCAGTAGATTTTTTTGCGAAACATCAGACATTAGGCTAATTGATTTAAATGTTAATTTGCATTTAAATTGGTGTTTAGACCTAAATATTTCTCACTGCAACTGACATTCATTTATCATGTTTTCTACGTGCACAGGAAAAAAAAACATACAAATGGACCAATAACCCCTTAAATCCTACGATTTCACCTTGTAAATGTTGTCTTTGCATTTCTTTATGTTTGCAATTCAAATTAATTGGATGTTTTATGAAAAATATGGTAATAACATGAACCTGACAAGCTGTGATCAGGTGATAAGGCTGCTACAAAATGCCAGGTGATTCCGAGTGCCTTTGTGTAACTGTCCTGTTATTAGAAGTTCACTCAGACTATTCACATGACTAATGTAGGCAGACGTCTGTTTCTGGATCCTAGTTGAGATGGATGCTGTACTTTGAAATCTTCTTCAAGGTCAATCACAGTGGTCTGACCAGCCCCCTTTTCTTTTCTTTTCTTTTCTTCTCTTTTCTTCCAGCAGGTTGTAAAGCCATTAATGCATCAAGGGTTTCGTTCACCGTTAGACCTCAAAGTGCGAGCCCCTCTCTCTCTTTAGTCTTTGGTTAAGATCAGGGGGGCGAGGTCTCCTTGTTCTCAAATGAACCATGTACTGTCTCTGGACTGCAAGATTCGGACATATTCTACTACACTACTTTGTCTTACACTTATGGATTATTAATACAGCAGCAGGTGCAAATGTTAAGGTAAATCGCGTTCATTTTTGTACAGATCGCTGTGAAACACTCTTTGGGCTTGAAGTCGTAAGCTTGATCTCCTAACGCGGGTTTGAATAAGCGCTCAGTTACAAATGCCGGTTACAATGCGGGAAACGAGAAGAGCCACTGTGGCGGGCGAAACATCAAACTTTCACACCAAAACACGGTTTTGAGCACGGCATTGCACTTTTATACCGCGTTTTGTGCTGTTTCGGGTTCTGAGATCAAAGCCCAGCTGGAGTTTTTATGTCGGGAATTTCCCAAATTAAAGCTGCACATTATTTTTACGATTTTGATAGCGATTTATTAAACCGCAAGCACTTTTTGATATTTCGCGAGCATATTTGAACAATTCGTGAGCTAATGACTGAATTATATGTGAATTAATATTTTTGAAAATCTCTTTTTCACTTATTAGTTTCTGGACTCTGTGCCGGTGACAACTTTTCTTTCTGTTGCATGTTTGAGTCAAGAGTGAGTTGAATCGAGGTGAATCTGATGAGAACTCCGACTCTTTTCCGCGAATCGGTTCTTTCGAACAGTTAGTTTCAAAGAACCTTATTCAAAAAAACAAATTCAGTCACCACGTAATTACGTCATCAAACGGTCCCGTGTTTACGTACTCTTTTTCGAAGGTTTCGAAGGAAATTATTCTCAGCTAACGGGGAATGTTCTCACATTTTACGTGTTTTTCTTTTACATTACATAGCCTAAATACAATGGAACGTTCTGTCTTCATTAATATTTTATATACATTCTCATAATGTTGAAAAAAAAAAACGTTCTGCGATCAGCATTCTCAAAATGTCCTTATGATGATGAACATTCTAAGAAACGTTTTTGTAACTGTTAAATAATGTTCTAATCACGGCAAGAAAACTGGACATTTTAACGTTCTTAGTATAGCCCAATAAAAATAAACATTCAAATACTGTTATATTTTGGAAGAAACTTTTGCAACCTTTAAATAACAATCACATATCACAACAAAATAACTGGACATTTCAGCTTTTTAGAAACATTTCAAAGGCCTACTTGATCTATATTTGTTACTTTGTGTTTTTGCCGCCATGATTCATCTCATAAAATATCACAACAAAAGTCATTTAGATCGTAAAAAGAAATAGAGTTTATACTAAATGGTTCTAAAATTAATTTACACCCGCTTGCCTGATTTTTTTTAATTATTTTTTTTTTTGAATGTTTTAGGTTATTTCTTAAAACAAACTCTTATATGCGTTTATAAAGCTGTCATTCAAGTCAATCAAGTTGTAACTGGTTAATATTTCTACCATTAAACTTACATTTCACCCCATTTGAAAGAGCCGATTCAATGTTGTTGACTTCATAACCGCGTTGATTCAATCCGATTCATGAAGGAATCGTTCAAACAGGTTTTTGTAACCGATTCACTGAAAAGATTCTAATCAAAAGAATGATTTACAGTGTAAAGCTTAGTCGCGCCCTGCTATAGTAGTCCAGAAATAGCGCATTGTCATTCCCTCATTTGTTTGGTCTAACATTTATGGGTATTATTCATCCATGCTGTTTGAAAGCAATATTACTGTTGTGCTATAAAAGATGTTTTGATGCTCAGTTCAGCACGTTTATGACCGGTTCGACCTGACTGGCGCCGTGTTCAAGCATCAGCAGACTAAACTCAGCTGAAGTGACATTTCGAAACTCATCGGGCCCGTGTGGTCTCCTTAGGGGGTCTCCATTTTAGGATGCATTAGAAAGCGGGGAAAAGTCTATTGTCTATTTAGAATCTAAACATCCAGAGGGCATTCAGATAAAAAACATATGGGCATGCAGACTCTTGTTTGGACAAGATCCCCTTAACATCCCCTGCGTTTGGGGCGGGGGACACTGGATTTGCTCTTGCCAAGCTATTTGGGTTTGTAGAGAGGGGCTGCTAAACTCCCTTACAACTAAACATACCATTATGCATTTCTACAAGCCTGCAGGACAAGTAAGTGTTCTTGCTTCAAGGGTCAAACTTTACTGTAAGTCCATATTTTGCTGTAACAGTGCTTCTAAAGAAACTCAGTTATGAAAAAAAGACAGTAAGTGGACATCTATGTCAAAATGTCACTTTCAGAAAAGTGGATTTCATGCTTAAACATACCATAACTTTCCAAATGTCAGTTGTGGATTAAACAGCGCACTGTTCAAGATGGGTCAACGGGTGCATAGAGCTCTAGGAAGAAAATGGTCTTTGTGTAAATCCTCCTCCTTATACCAAAATCCAAACATTGACCATTAAAGCTGGTTTGAGATCAACCATGCTGGGCAGCTCTTCTCTTTGAGAGCTTCACAAGACTTTCCATGGAGCCGTGCCTGTGTTGTGTTAAAGTTCACTGATGCACGGCTTGAAGAGGAGCGATTAACCTGCTGTCTAGACAACAGGAGTCTGCTTAATTTGCCTACAGTCGCTGGCCCTTTCATCTGGGCCATTAGGGGGGCTCCATTCACCTTCGACTCCATCTCTTTCCTTAAAACT
Source organism: Tor tambroides (assembly GCA_021397915.2). NCBI lineage: Eukaryota > Metazoa > Chordata > Actinopteri > Cypriniformes > Cyprinidae > Tor > Tor tambroides. Next base: position 103,216 of record JAFVLL020031096.1, read on the forward strand.
GCCCTCCACTGTTCTCTCTCTCTTAAGTCACAAAGTCTCTCTAAACTTTAATGTCTAGGCTTGTCTGGGCTTCCTCGATGAAAATTCATAGACAGCCAGTCTGTTTTGGATTTTAGCCAAAGTGTTTTTTTTACTGTCCTATTTTTCTCTTTTATTCTGCTTTCTATTTTCTATTCTCATCACAGTCTATTCCTTTCTATTTTTACTACTTATATACCAGAGAATCAGTACTACAGAATCTTCACATTCTATATTATATTGCAAATGTTTTGTTAATGATGTTGTGAGTTGTTAATACTTCACAGCAAGTATTTGAGTCCAAAACAGAAAACAAGCTACAAATAATTTATATTCTGTGTATTATATTATATTATATTGTAATGTTAAATTTGCAAATGTTTAATTTTGATTAAATGTTTCAATTTGCTTAAGCTGCTTTCCGTCTTAAAATTTAACCATGTAATTTTTAAAAAAGTAAAATGTAGTTTTTAATGCTTTGTAAATGCTTAAGTCCAACACAGGAAACAAGATCACAATATTATCTATTTAAAAATATATAAAAACACTGCAATATGACAAGTGGTTTCAATTCCAAAATCCTACAAAGTCTTCTATATTCTGTATTATATAACATTTCAACCGTTTCTTTAAATAAGGTGCAGTTTTTAATACTTTACTGTAATTGCTTGAGTCCAACATAGGAAACAAGATCTGTACTACAACAACATTTGATTAATATTAGTGCCTTGAGAGTCATGACCGCTTTTACCCACAAGTTACAGAGAAGTGCTTGTGTCTGACAATAATTGCCATTGTTTACAGATTTTCCATGTTATCATGCAAGCGTGCAGCAGTGAAGCACTGTGTCTCTGTCTTTGCCAGGACAGCAGTGAGGGGAGGGAGGATTTCCAGAGGCAGCCAGACGAGGTAGCGCAGTGGTGGGGTGAATGGAGCAGCTGGTCCACCTGTTCCCGTACCTGCGGAGGAGGAGTGCGCTCTCAAGAGCGTCACTGTCTGCAGCAGAGGTACACCGCTCTCTACACAAGCTCATTTAGATCTAGCTCACCCGAGGAAAAATGACCCTCTGATTTTGTATTAATCAGAAGTGACAGGTCTGATGCATTGTGCAAGGTTCTCCACTATGGGTTGAGGGCTGTCAATTTGACCCTGGTCTGAACCCACTTTTCACACCGGGCAATGTCACTCACGATCAACTTGAAGGTCACAAAATTCATTTAATGTGGGATTATTTGGCCCCGAATGCACAGTTTCTCTTTCATGTTGTTTGACTTAATTAACAAGATTGATCTGCAACTTGTTTACATTTAATTTAATCAATTTATTCAAATGCATTATATGTTTTAGTTTATTTTAAACAAATAGTTGATTAATTTTCTCCAAAGAATGAGAGAAAATATGAAAATTGAATTTCCTCCATCCATTAAAGATAAAAGGTGTATAGATCAACGCTTCCCTTCCTCAGCCTACACCAGAGCGCAGAATAACCCAAGTGAACCCTCACATGAGAGAGGGGGAAATGGGAGAGAATTCCCCCTTGACTAATATCCTCCAGAGCACCCAGAGGAATGTCATGTGGAGTGAACATCAATCCACTGGCCCACATGACACAGGGAATTCTGCTCAGAATGACAAACATATTTATAAAATGGCTTTTAGAGCAAATGGTCAAACATTTCGGGGAGATTCCACTGGAGATAAGGGCCCTAGCTGAGCCAGTCCAGCTGGCTCCCATTAGCACTTCCCAGGATGGTGGAGGCAGCAAAAGGTGTGTGCATTGGGGGAGGGGACAGAGAGGAAGAAAGATGAGGAGAGTCATGTATGGAAACGTTTAGAGGGATCCCAGTGGCATATGCTGTGGATATGGATGCTGGTTACCAGTATGGGATGCCGAAGTACTCCTGTTACAGGTTAACTAGTTTACTGCCTAAAACTACTGTATGTGGAATTAATCTGAAATAAAAAATAAAATAACGAAAATGAAACTAAATAAACAAAACTGAGAAATATTTCTTTGGCAACTAACTGAAATACAGAAATAAGTTGAAGCACTAAATTTAATAACTGGGAATAAATGAAAACTAAACTAAAAATACTTAACTAGCTTGGAAACTAAACAACTAAACTAAACAACTAAATAAAACCCAAATAGTAATATTTAGAAAAGAAAAACAATAAAAATGACAAAAGCACATAACAAAATGACTACAAATTCAATAAAAATGAAAACAGAAAGTATAGAAAATTAAAAGCTAATTAAAAATATTAATTAAAATATAACAGTAGTAATGATAGAAAAGTAGAAAAAGGATGGATTCTCAAGGGATAATCATGTTTTTTTTATTTTTAAATTCATCTGAAATGTTTGACATTGGATATTTAATTGTGCAGCTCATTGTTTGCATTTATATCGCCTTTGCACTCACTTAAAATTTATCTTTAAAAACAACTAATAATTTATTAACTGTTAATTACAATCTATAACAAATCTGAAAATGAATATAATTTTTTTTTAATGTTGAAATGACTAAATTCACTGAAAACGACTGATTTAAGTTTTAAATGTTTTATTTTATTGAATTATAATATTTTTTAAGACAAAATAAAAAAAATAATATCGGCTATGTCCACTGTAACAGTAAAATCATAATCAACTTATAGGTAGGTGCGTGCATTCCAAGAATTTTTGATATCTGCAGATCATTTCATGAATGAGTAAAAATGGAGTGTCCCATCAAGATCTGGAGGACTTATATACAGATAACCCTTTTTCAGACTGACGTCGACCCAAAACATCAACAGTTCCTTCTGCACTGGACCGTCCAAACAGTATCAGCTGTGTACAAATCAGGTATCCCAAAAGTTTATGAGATCTTCATAAAGATGTTTGTGTATAATTAAAGGATAACGCATAATAATGTGTTGCTGGGTGGAATACTCCATCCAAGCCATCTGGCATAACTGTGCATTTTTACACATGTTGGCTTGAAGCTCTAATATCTGCAGGCTGTTTGACCTGCTGCCTGGCTCACGAGCTGTGTCTTTATTGTTGTCTGGATGTTTGCCTAGCCGTGCCCAAACAGCAGAATCAGCTTCAAACAGCACCAGTGCTCTCAGTTCAATGCCAAAGCCTTCGGCAGGAAGCACTATGAGTGGGTTCCACTTTATCCGGGTAAAAAAACGTCCCTCAGTGTTTTCTTTTTCCACCTCTTTCTCTCTGTTTTTTTTTTCAAATCGCTTTAATTTGCTCTGCTTCCTAGTCTTTCAGCCTTTCAGTGTTTTAGACTCTTCTGGATTTCTTGTCTTGGCCCCTGGCCAGCTCTATTATAGCTCACAGATGCCCCTTTAGGATTATTTCTTCAGCCCATAGTCCCCTATGTACAAAAGTGGCCTCTCAATGCCATAAAGTCCTATTATCTTTAGAGGAATTCTCTGAAGCCTAGATCGTAATGATGTTTTTCTGATGTCACCTCCTGTTCAGATGATTACATCAACATCTCCAATAAGCCATGTGACCTCCAGTGCACCACAACCACAGGAGAAAGGCAGCTGTTGGTGCCTGCCCATGATGGGACGTTCTGCAGGGATGGGATCTACCAGGGTGTTTGCATCGAGGGCCAGTGTCAGGTCTGTCAGAATAATATTTGGTGCAAAGATTATTCCAAGCTTCAAGCAGCCAAGGTCGTAAGTTGAGAAGGTTACATTAATTCTATATGTGACCCTGGACCACAAAACCAGTCTTAAGTTGCTGGGGTATATTTGTAGCAATAGCCAAAAATACATTGTGTGGGTCAAAATTATCCATTTTCTTTTGTGCCAAAAATCATTAGGATATTAAGTAAAGATCATGTTCCATGAAGATATTTTGTAAATTTCCTACCGTAAATATATTAAAACTTAATTTTTGATTAGTAATATGCATTGCTAAGAACTTCATTTGGACAACTTTAAAGGCAATTTTCTCAATATTTTGATTTATTTGCACTCTCAGATTCCAGATTTTCAAATAGTTGTGTCTCGGCCAAATATTGTCCTATCATAAACCATACATCAATGGAAAGCTTATTTACTTATTTATTCAGCTTTCAGGTGATGTATAAATCTCAATTTCGAACAATTTACCCTTATATGGTTTTGTGGTCCAGGGTCACATATATTAAGGATGCTTGACATTCTAGCCAAAGCAGTTTTTCAATTGACAATCGCTTTATTGGTTGATAGCGATAGGTCTTGTAAAAAGAAATCATGAATCGTCATCAATTTATTCTAAATTTATAAAATTTAAAATGAATAAATCAGACATAGATTTGTTAAGTTTTACATTTAACAGTGTTATTAAATTATTAGTGTTTTTAAAGATGAACTTTGAATGGGTGTTATATGACAGCAAAGGTAATCTAAGTGTAATAATCAGGATATGAGAATGAATAATTAAGAATCTTCTAAATATGAGGTACTGTATGGGAAAGTGTGATCCTCTGTGATAAAAAAAAGATCACTTTTGCCCCGTGTTTGTGAGATAATGCTCAATGCTAACCGTTCTGTTCTCTTGGTTGCAGGTGGTAGGGTGTGATGGGAAATTATATTCCAGTAAAACCATAGACAAATGTGGCATCTGTGGTGGAAACGGAGGTTCTTGTTATCGCGTCTCAGGATCTTACCGGAAAGGGATCACACAGTTAGGTATACCTTATGTTAGCATTAAAGGTTAAATAGACCATCTCTGGCCAAATTTGTTACCTTTTATCCATTTGTTTTATAATTAAAGGGATAGCCAAAATTGATGGATTCAGCCAAAAATGAAAATTCCGTCATTATTTGCTAACCCTCATATCATTCCAAACCTGAATAACTTTCTTTGTTCTGCAGAACATTAAAGAAAAATGTTTTGAAGAATGTTGGTAAACTAACAAGTTCAGTTCCCATTGACATCCATTATATTTTTTGACATGGGAACTGAAACTGTTTGGTTACCAACATTCTTCAGAATATTCTTTTATGTTCCACACAACAAATAAAGTTATACATGTTTATCTCTTTAACAAAGATGTCTAATTTGACACACTCATTAAACACAAACATTATGTACAAATAATTTAATGTAACAGATCATTTCAAATGTATTCATTTGTCATTGTTTCTTTAGGTTATGTGTTCATAACCAATATACCGGTTGGTGCTACTGATATCCAAATCATAGAGCGGCGGAAAACTGAAAACATCTTGGGTAAGAGTTTCTTGGGTTGATCTGTCAAAATTCAGGTGGGCAAAGAGAAGAGAGAAAAAAATGATTAAATATCTCATTCGTCATCTTCTAGCTCTGTCTGATGAAGCTGGTCACTTCTTCTTCAATGGGAACAGTGTGATTGACAATCCACGGAACTTCCATGTTGCTGGGACAGTCTTTAAGTATAGGAGGCCGGCTAACCTCTTCTCTGATGGCTTTGAGTACATCATGGCTCAGGGTCCCACCCATCAGGCCCTGAATGTCATGGTAGGTATATAGGTATGTAAAATCATCACAACCATGTTTTTATTTTGATCTCATATGTAAATATCTCAGCCAGCTGGTCTATAGTATATTTTTTGTCTTTTTTAAGTACCTGTTTTCTTTTTGTTCAGTATTACAACCTCAATGGAAAGATGCCTCACATCACATATGAGTACACAGTTCCTCGAGCTCCGGAGCTGAGGGCGGCATCTCCCTTGGTGTCTACACCTGAGCAACCTCAAATAAGCAACCTGATGTCAAAGACATCCAAAGACCCCTCACCGGCAGAGCAGAAAGTGAACACGTCCTCTACAGAGCTGTCCTCCACTCATAATGAAATCGAGGCTCGTAAGGAGTATGGAAAAAAAGGCAACCAGAGCATTTCACTGGGACCTCAAGATAATGTGGAGGTGCATGTGGGTCATGAGGAGCTGTTGTGGGAACTTCAGGCCTCTGTAAACTTCAGTGAGCTCCCTGGTCTGGTATTGTTTAGACCTGCCAGTGAGGTCCTCCAGAACGAGCTAGATGATGAAATGCACCATCTTGAGGCGCAAGGCGGTTTTGGTAAGTAAGCTTTAGGGAAAACATTTTGGGCTCATTCATTGGCATTTCATGTTGCTTTCACACAAGAGGATTTGGTACGGACTGACTGGGTTTGACTGACCATAAAGTTTAATAACTTCATTTGATTTGTGTAAAAGCTGTTTTGCTTGAAAACTGCTTTTGGGTCTTTTTGGAAAAAGGGTGTTCTGTTCATATGAACTACAGTATGGTTTATGATTGATGTAAATGTGGGAATATTTTGACAATATAAAACACGATTTCAAACTCAGGTAAATGTAGTGTAAAAAAGTAAAGTGTGATAGCAATATCAGTGTCAGAACTTGAATTTAAAGAGGTATAAGTGCATATATTTTAAAGTCTATGCACTGTAACAGAAAAAAGTTCTGAAAAGTATTCATATTGCAATAACAAAGTATACTGTACAATAATTAAATTAAATTATAACTAATTCTGGATGATTGTATTACAGTTTATGACAGGTGTAGTTACAGATATAAAATCAGTTATTATTAGCTATACTAAAGAGTCTATTAAAAACATGCTAAATATGCTAATATTGTTTTCACTGTAAATGCTCAATCATTCAAAAGTTTGGGGGCAGTAAGATGTTTTTATGTTTTTGAAAGAAGTCACTTATGCTCATTAAGTCTGCATTTAAAAAAAACAATAATATTGTCAAATATTATTACAATTTAAAATAATTGTTGTTTTTATATGAATATATTTAAAATGTATTTTACTCACGTGATGGCAAAGCTTACTCCAGTCTTTAGTGTCACATGACCCTTCAGTCACTATAATTTGGTGCTCATTTCTTATTATTATCAATATATTCTTAATATTTTTGTGAAAAACATCACTGATTTGTTTCAGTATTCTTTGGTAAGTATGTATATATATATATATATATATATAGTTGAAAAGAACATAATTTATTTGAAAGAAGCCATTTACATTATAAATGTCTTTATAAATGTTTTTACTGTATTTACTGTCACTTTTGATAAATTTAATTTGTCCTTGCTCAATAAAAGTGTTAATTTCTTTAAAAATCTTACCGAACTCAAACTTTTGAATGGTAGTTTATATTTCATTCAATACAGAGTACATTCTGTAAAGGTCATCTAAAATATCCATTTTATATTTAGTTCATGTACTGTATATACTATACAGAAATTATATACTATAAAGAAAAGGCTAAGACTAGGATGTCATGGATTGATTGATTGATTTCACATTTAAACATGCTTTGCTGTTGTCCAGGCCCTGATTCCAACCTGATTGATGGTGATTCATCTAGTTCCAGTGACTCCAACCACACCTCTACACCGGTTCTGAAGAGTCTCTTCTATGATGGAGCTTCTTGGCCCTCAGGCCCCAGACAGCCCTGTAAAGACGGTTCTGCACTCACGGGTTGTACCGTACTCAAACTCAACTCTTCACTGGATAACAGCCTGACACTGGAGATCTACCCGGGCAGCCTGGACATGCATGGTCCAGATGGAGAGTCTGTATTTGAGCCCAGGACTAATGACTCAACAAGCCACCGGTCCAACCTTCTCCAACTCCACCAGGTGGAGCCAGTGCAGACCCCCCACAGCGAGAGGTCAGACGGAGGGTATATGAGCGGATTGAGCCTTTAGATGAATGCTCTGGCATATTTATTGCCACGGTCTGGCTTGAGTTGTTATGAATGGAAATGTGCACCAATCTTTCACAATGTCATTGCATCCTTTCCACAGATGTGCTTTGTTAGGGTAGAAGAAGGTAGAAAGCTTTTCCTTTCCCAGCCTTCAGTTCTCAAAGGACAATTTAACATGAAATTATGAAAAATAAATGGACCTTTTCTTAAATTATGGATATGTAGGAACTCAGGGGATTTACATTTTCTGCTGTAGTGACTGTATTGATGATAATGTAGTCCAGTGAATCAAATTCTTGTTCAGACTTAAGCAAATATACAAAGTGTGAAAGCGTCAAGGTGGGTGAATTCAAGGTCTGAGTTATAAGGGCACTCGTTTTAGCCTATGTACTGTAAAATAACAAGCTTTAATTTTTTATAGTTATATTTTTGGCTTTCTGGCTGTATTTGTGCAGTTTGAATTGAGGCAGGAATCATGTGGAGAAAAAAACAGAACTGAGGAGAACAGAACTGGGAAAGGACCACAAAACAGTTTAAACTTGGACTGGCCAATTCCTGTCTTACCTTATTCACTTAAATGCCATATAAACTCTTGTAGCAATTTCTTAGGTGTATATTTTGTCTTGTCATAATTAAATGACTAATTCAGAAAAAAAAACAAAAAACTATTGGATTGGATAATTTTTTTTTTTTTTAATTTTTCTTTTTTTTTGGCGAGCCAAAATTTTCACTGGTCTGACCACAAAAGAATGAACATTTTCTTTTTTGCAATGATTTTTTATATATATTTCATATATTTACTTTTTTTAAATATATAGATGTTAATTTTTGTTTCTATATTTAGCTTATTTTTTGACAAAATTTACTTTACAAAACAATTTGAAACAATGTGCCAAATTATATAGCTATAATGTAACTCTAATTTATCTGTTACTATTAAGTGAAAGCAACAAAAAAAATTGTCCAGCATATACAGGTCCAATTTCCTTGTTAAAACAGACTTGTTTTTCCTTGTGAATAGTTGAAACTCATGAAAAACATTGTTTTAACTTTAGATAAGAAAAATATAATATATAATATTTTAATTGTGTGACATAAGTAAAAGTTGAATAAAATGAACCAGCACTGATGACCATCTTTTTCTCTTTCTCTCTTCTCCTACTCCTGCAGTAATGAGTTTGAGGTGGAATCTCTAGATCGTGACATCAGCATGTCGGACATGTACAGATGGAAAGTTTCTGCATATGCGCCCTGCAGCTCAACATGTACAACAGGTGAAATCACAAATACACACAGACAGTGAGACACATTTGCAAACACACAACCAACCTGACGCTATACACTGTGTCTGTAGGCATAAGCACATCTTATGCCTTATGTGTGAAGTATGACGGGTCAGAGGTGGATGAGAGCTACTGTGATGCTTTGACCAGGCCGGAGCCCACACATGAGTTCTGCACAGGGAAAGAGTGTCTGCCCAGGTTTGATACTGAAAACTTTGATATAATTTGCTTTATTATAGGTAAATCCATAAGCGTAGAGGTTTGGAGGCCGCAGATGCTGTTGATGACAGATCTTAAGTTGTTGTATTCTGTATTCTGAGGCAGGTGGGAAACTAGTCGCTGGAGCGAGTGTTCCCGGACATGTGGAGAGGGGTTTCAGTTCCGCACGGTGCGCTGCTGGAAGATGATGGCACCGGGATTTGACAGCTCTGTTTATGATGAGCTGTGTCAGGCTGCGGAGCTGCAGAAGCCCATCACACGGAAAGCCTGCAAGAGCAAAAGCTGTGGCCCACAGTGGGAGATCTCAGAGTGGTCTGAGGTCAGTGTGTAAAGCCTTTAGTCTCAAGACTTCATTTAAAATCTACATGTGAATGTGAATATTAACAGCCAAAATTGATGCATTTATGCACTTTTAGCTGCTTTGATTTTAGTTCAGTTTATTTGTGTAACACTTTTCACAATACAAAATGCTCCAAAGCAGCTTTACGAAGAAAACCCTTGTGAAAAAGAAGTTAGCATGCTTTTAAAAAGAGCACTTATTACAGAAATATTGTACTTTAAAAGAATACGCGGTAACACTTTATTTTAAGGTGTTCTTGTTACAGGTTACATGTACTTACTATAAAATAACAATTAATTATGCATAATTACATGCAAATAACCCTAAACCAAACCCTAATCTTAACCCAAACTATATAGTAAGTACATGTAGTTAATTAATATTGCTCAGTACTTACATGTATAATTACACTGTAACAAGGACACCTTACAATAAAGTGTAAACCATGTGCGAACTGAATGTAATGATTTTTAACTGCTTGTTAATTGCAAATGAATGTAAATTATATATTTTGAACTGTTTTGAATTAGTTTTTATTTTTATAATTTCCATTTTCATTTTAAATTTTAGGTAACACTTTAGTATAGGGACCAATTCTCACTATTTACAGGTTGCTTATTACCATGCCTATTAAAAACATTGGCTGTTTATTAGTACTTATAAAGCACATATTCTACATGGGCATATTCTACATCCCTAATCCTACCCAATACCTAAACTTAACGACTACCTTACTAACTATTAATAAGCCACAAATTACTACTAATTGGTTATTGAGGCCAAAATCATAGTTGATGCCCTTGCAACTAGATGAAATAAAGTTTTTTTATATTTTATTATTTTTCCGTTATCGATGAACGTATTTCAAGTAATTAATTTTTTGAATTTAAAATTTAAATTAAGTTTCCGATTCAGTTTTAAATAAGACCCAACAGTGTGAGCCAAATGAAAAGTTTTAGTTTAGACCCAATAGTGCGTCAAACGCGACAGTAATGGTTGTTTGTCATTCTGACAGTGTTCAGCGCGGTGCGGCGGTCGTGGGGTGAGAAGCCGTGAGGTGCGCTGCTCCATGGAGGCTAGACTCTGTAATGAGTCCACCAGACCGGTCAGCCAGAGAGAGTGCGAAGGGCCGCCCTGTGACCGCAGGTGGACCGTCTCTGACTGGGGGCCGGTGGGTTTCAGAAAACGTCCTGTAAAATATGACATAGAAATTTAGACATTAAATTGTCCATTAAACATGACGTTATGTGTCTTTGCTTCTCCCTCTCTAAGTGCTCAGGGCCGTGTGGGGAGGGCAGGATGAGACGCTATGTGGTGTGTAAGAACAGCAGTGGGAAGGTGATTTCTGATGGCCAGTGTGATCCAGAGCTCAGGCCGCTGGCTGTTCATCCATGCGGAGACAAAAACTGCCCCGCTCACTGGGTGGAGCAAGAGTGGGAACAGGTGAGCTGCCCCTATGTACTGCAGTTTATGGTAACTTTTCCCATCCATCTCCTATGCATTGTTACTTTAGCATTATTTATATGCTATTATAGTATTTATTAGTGCTGTCAAATGATTAATCGTGATTAATCGCATCCAAAATAAAAGTTTTTGTTTACATAATATATGTATGTGTACTGTATTTATTACGTATATATAAACACACACACATACAGTATATAATTTGAAAATATTTACATGTATATACATTTATATATTTGTATTCTTATATTTTATATTATATATATATATATATATATATATAAACATAACATTTTTCTTAAATATATACATGCATGTGTTTGTGTGTATATATATATATATACAATAAATACACAGAGTATACACATATATATTATGGAAACAAAAACTTTTATTTTGGATGTGATTAATTGTTTGACAGCACTAATTTTTATATTTTCAGTTTTCATTTTAGTTTTAGTAATTATGCTGTGTGCTTTTATCATTTTTACTAGTTTTTTTGTTTTGTTTTTATATTTGTTTAGCTTCAATTTATATTTATTTCAGTTTATTTCTATTAATTGTATGGCACATATTTCAGTTCTCTTAATAATAGTTAATAAGCTTAATAAACTTAATAGCTTTAATTTTCATTTTTAATTTTTTGGCTTTTATCTAATATATAGACGGTTTCAAAGGCAACAACATAAACAAACGTTACTGCGCATGCGCGCTTTTGTGGCCCCAACTTAACTTCCGGTAGACATCCAAATAGTCAATAACAACAGCTAAGTCCCTCTAGAGTAGATTATTTTTTGATAAGCAAAATATGTTTGCTGCGTAAATCAGACGGACTTATTGAAAATGCAAATTCATTCTCTGCCAGCAGGAGGCGCTTTAAAGCGGGAGAACTAGAGGTTTCCCTGGTAACGCCTGTAGCAGCGCTGAGCTTACAAACGCTACTTTATCAGGCATTACATGCAAGATGAAATGAAAATGACATCGAACATTTTCTAAAGACAGTCTTCCTTCAGAAATACAGTGAAATAAAAACACCCGCGCCTCGTTTTGATTTTTAAACGTGCATTACGTGCTCATGTTTATTCAACGAAGCCTTTTGGAAAATCGGTCAGTTTTGATAACGTGGCGGGTCACCACAAATAAATAAATGTGTGTGAAGCACATCCCACAGCACAAGAACCTGAGCCCAACTTCATTACTCATCACTTTACCTTTAACTGCATTTGTTGCCATTAACCAGACCGATAAACAAACACAGACCGGAAGTTAACCTCGTGCCAGGCGCGTGCGCTCGATGAAACCGTCTATATTATATATATATTCATTTCAAGTAATGAATTGGTAACACTTTACAATAAGATTCCATTTGTTGACATTAGATAACTACAATAGTTAACATGAAATAATAATGAAAAATACTTGTAAAGCATGTATTAATCTCAGTTAATATTAATTTCAACATTTACTGATGCATTATTCAAATGCAAAGTTATATCTGTTAATATTAATGAATGGTCTTGAACTAACATGAACTAACAATGAACAATGAACATGAACAAAGATGAATAAATACTATAACAAATGTATTGCTCATGTTTAGTTAATGTTATGCATTAATTAACATTAACTAATGAACCTTGTAAAGTGTTACCAACAATTTTAATAGTTTTTGTTTAATTTAACAATAACAGCACAGCTCCTATGTGTTTAATGAGCTGTTTACTGTACTATTTTGTCTTTGAACATCCCCAGTGTAATGCCACATGTGGCCGTGGGGTGAAGACGCGTCAGGTGGTGTGTGCAGGGCTGGAGGGTGGCATCTTCAAGGAGTTCCCTGATAGGATGTGTGACAGATCCCTCAGACCTCCGGACAGTGCGGCCTGTTTTGAGAGACCCTGCTCCAAGTGGTTCACCACATCCTGGTCCCAGGTTAGGAGGGGTTACTGAGAATAGATGTGTAATTAAATTACAGTTTCTTATGAAAATGTTTACAATTACAAGGGTTACATCTGAATATTTTCAAACACATATGCAGATTTAAATGATTTGAATAGGATTTGAATAAGAATAAGATTTGAGTTCAAAAACAGTATGATTTTAAATCTGTATTTAACCTCAAATGTTAAAAGAGGTGCTGAAGTCTGATTTTGTGGTGGCTGTGCTTTAAAGTGAAATTATTTAAATTTTAATTCAAGTGAAGAAGGATTTTGAAAGTCTGACAGTAATCGGTGTTGCCTGCTTTAAAATTTTAACAGTTGAAAACATTTGTTAGAAATTTAGAAATGTAATCAAAAAGTTATCAAATGTAATTAGTTATATTACTTTAATAAAGTAATTGAAATGTTTACACTACTTATTGCATTTTAAAAAGGGTGACTTGTAATCTGTAACCTATTACATTTCCAAAAGTGACCTTCCCAGCATTGGTGATACAATTATTAGAAATGAAATCATGTGAAAAGATATAAAGTCAAAATAGTGAGATAAAGCCACAATTATGAGATATGGGAGTTAATTGCAATTACGAGAAATAGGTCACGATTACAAGAAACTGCAGGATTTTTAAGTCACATTTATGAGAAATTTGTGTGAGACAGTATAAAGTTAAAATTGTGAGATAAAGCCTCACTCGTGAGATATTGCAAGATTGAATTGCAATTACAAAATAAAAAAGCTGCAATTACAAGAAAGTTGTAGTTTTGAGAAGTCGTGTAAGACTATCTAAAGCCAAAATTGTAGGATAAAACCACAGTTATGAGATTACAATTAAGAGAAATAAAAGTCGCAATTTCAAGAAAAGTCACAGTTGTGAGAAATAATATTGCAGTTACGAGAAATAATATCTTAATTCTGAGGTGTAAAATCTCAATAGTGAATTCTCAACAAGTGAAATTCAGTCATTTCAATAAGAATTAAAAAGTTCCCCACATTTTTGCTCGTGTTGAAGTTGCGCATACAAATTAGCCTTGTTGGCCAACAGAAAGCTGCTTGGTTTAAAAGTGACTTTGCACATCGCTTTGAAAGTCATCAGTGCAAATAGGGGGTGATTTATCTGTTCTGGATAATGTTTGCCTCTCACATGTGTTTGTGTCTGTGCCCTGCAGTGCAGTAAGACATGTGGGATTGGAGTGCGTGTGCGAGAGGTGAAGTGTTATCAAGGAGAAGAACTGGGCCATAGCTGTGATTCAACACTGAGACCAGAGGCCAGGCAGAGCTGTGAGGTGCAGCCCTGCACTACTGAGCCACCAGGTACTATTATAGCAAACCACAGCACTACGCATACAAACTAACTGAGGTCTCCCATCTAAGCTTGGCTACGCATTGCAGACTTTCAACAAGACAGGCTTTGAGTGAGTTGAAAAGAAATCCAATCTATCTTTATTTGGAAAGATGCTGTAAGGACGCACCCTGGCATGGCTGTTATTTGATCATGCCAGTTGTGAGTAGTTTACGCTGTACCTTTTAATGAAACACAGCAACGAATGTGTGTTAAAATGCTCGGCTCAATTAAAAGCACATGTGAATCTATCTTGGCTCAACACAAGCTAATTCCTGTGAAATTTAGACCAGATTAATGCTTTGTTGTTTTTAATCTTTGCAGGGCAAGTGCATCATGCATGTCGTCAATTTGGCAGCTAATTTTGTGTTTTTGGACAGCAATGACATTCCTTGTTCTGCAATAGAGAGTTAGTAGGGAGAACATGGTACAGTCCTGCGGTCGCTGATGTTCATTGAGATCTACTTAAAGCACTTTTCTTGACATCTCTGCAAAGATTTGCCTGACAAGGGTGAAGTGTGTCTGTGCCACTAGTGGTACCGAATGGAACTGCAAAAATCACAATTGTTCCCAGACAGGTTTCCCAAATTTTCTGCCCATTTAACCGTCTTCCATTTTTCAGTCAAACAGACAGTCCCTATCAGAGCAATAAATCTATCTATCTATCTATCTGGGATTTTAACATGGGAATAAATAAATATAAATATTTAAATGTATTTATTATATTATATTATATATTTATTATATCTGCCATTAAACTTTTATTTCAACATTACACAATTACTAAAATATTTAAATAAATATTATATTATATATTTATTATATCTGCCATTAAACATTTCAACATTACACAATTACTAAAATATTTAAATAAATAAATATTATATTATATATTTATTTATTTTACTTACTAGTTTTTTTCTGTTAAAGAGATTTTAACCTGGGAAAAAAATTAATGTAAATATTTAAATGTATGTATTTATTTATAACTCATATAGTTTTCACTGCTGTTAAACTGCTAAAAATATATATTTAAATGTATGTATTATGCTATTAAAGAAGTATTTTTTACATGAGAAAAATAAATATAAATATTTAAATGTATGTATTTATTATACAACTTTTAAGCATTGAAACATTGAAAAAATACATTTACATATTTTATTTATTCATAATATTGTCTTTGCTATTGAGATTTTAACATTTAAAAATAATTGAAATAAAATAAATACATTCCAATAAATTATTTGATATTTATTTTGTATTTAATACAAATTAATTCATGATGTAATTATATTTTCACATATTTTATGTCTTTTAAAACTGTCTGTTTCTTATTTTTCCCCCAGCTGAAGATGCTTGTCAGGATAAAGCGACAGCTAACTGTGCCCTTGTCCTGCGGGTGAAGCTGTGCACTCACTGGTACTACAGGAAGGCCTGCTGTCTGTCCTGCAAGAACAAGAGCCAGTGAAGGCTGTCTGGCTCCTCACTGTGGCCTTGCAGTTAATGTGAAGATCCTCCTCCACATACTGGACGCACTGAACCCAGAACTGACCACATCCAGCCCTCCAACCCCATTGCTGTCAACCTCTCCTCCGTAAAAAAAAAAAAAAAAAAAGGTGCTATATCAAAAGGGCCCTGGCCCTGGTCGTGGTCCTGCAGGGACCCGGTAAAGGCAGCTCCTGTAACTGGACTGCAGAGGAGCTGTGGGTCTACTGATGATAGAGACACACAGTCCTCTGATCAAACAACTGTAATGTGTACTGTAGAAGCCTTGATTCTGCTCTTACACACTTCGAAATAAATACACACACATCGTATGATATATGTACAAAGTTTTTTTTTTAATTTTGTTTTTGTTGGTGTTCATTTTTGCTCTAGAAGAAGAAATAAAACTAAAGTGGTTTTGAGATCTGGGTGGTGTTTTTTCATACATGCATATTCAGTATTTTCATGCTGTAGTCATAAAATATTCTTAACATTTGATACAAATCCATTTGTTTCATACAAGCTTCATTATATACAGTAAATATAAATATAACAGTAGGGTACAATGAGGCCAGTATGTTGCTCTATCAAAGGAAATATTATTTATATTTTATAATGTAAAATCATATTAAAAATATTATTTCATATATTTTGGAACCAAGTGTTTTTAGTCCCATTGTACTTCAACAAATATATAACATGACTGAAAATGAAACTAAAAGTCTGATAAAGATAGTGATTGCACATTGAACAGATATGATTTTTGAAAATGTTCATCCAGTTTTTATATAATTAATTGCCAGCAGAGGTAAAAGAAGAAGATAGATTGTGAGAGACACTGATGGACTAGAGTTGTGAGTTGTGCTTTGGGGTGGGGCGACTGTTGTATTTGTGCCCACGAATCTAACAGGATCACTTTCAACGCCAACCCAGAAGAGAGAGAAATTCTGCACAAATGTTGCCCTGCAAAGACCATTAAATCCATTAAATTCAATGACAGAGAAAAAAAAACTGATACCAGAAAAAGCACTGTATTGAATAATGTATGTATGCATGTATGTATATATATATATATATATATATATATATATGTGTGTGTGTGTGTTAACCTTCATCCTTCCCTAATTTTTTTGTAGAATTAAAAAAAAAAAAAAGTGTTCATCTGAGTGGTACAAGACATTGTGACTTTTGTTCCACTTGAATTTGGAACACACAAAAAAATTTGAGTGGATTCGAGGACTTTATGTGGGTGTAAAAACAGTAACAATTCCTTCCCTCGTGACCCGCCAGAGGAATGAATTTTGATTGTCGAAAAAATTATTTTATTTAAAAAAAAAAAAAAAAAATCTGATACAATCCAGAAAAACAAATTATATCCAAATGAAGGGCTGAGTCTACAGAATATTCCCAAGGCAAAAAACACTTACATACCCCCCCAACACACACACACACACACACACACACACACAAACAAACACATACATGGTACACACACACACACACACACACACACACACACACACACACATTATAACATGCACGATTAAAGAAAACAAGGTAAATAAAAATTTAATTAAATAAAAATCATCAATTTTTTTTTAAAGACCCTACATAAATATTAAGAAAAAAAAGAATAAAAATGGATCAATATAAGCTTTCTGGACCAAAAAAAAAAGTTTAATTTTAGGCCTTCAGGTCATTTTGACCCACGAGGGAAAGATTTGTTACAAAACGCGAGGGAAGGATGAAGGTTAAGCATTTGTCATGAAATTTAGTTATTACTTATGATATCAGAATAGTAAAAAAAATTACAAAACAAAAAAGACCAATGCTGTTCAACTCTGTTATTACACCAAAGGTTGTAAACATAATAAATGTAAATATTAGAGAATCACAATGAACACAGGTGGAATAGGTTTTACCTGAACCGAATATCTGTGTTGCTGGTGTTAGGAGCTTTCCATTGAGCCACAGTAGTTGATTTGGTAGCATTTGAAGTGTGACTGACAGCTGAGCCCTGAAAGATAAAGAATGCTGGTTCACATCAGTGTGTCCAATACTTTCTGTATGTAAATATGCATCCAGACACTTCAGCAGAGATAAATAACAATGTAATGCAAAGCAAAACTTGCAAATGATAAGAGAATGTTCATTTTTAAATAAACATCTTACCTCTGTTCCACAGTTGAGTAACTGAGTATCGTTTTCCGTGTCTGTGAAAGTTCCTACTGGACCCGTCTCATCCCTGGCTTGAAGAAGAAAGCCTATGAACCCAGTCTCATTTGCTTGCAGTGTCACTGCCAAAAAATAAAACAGAGATGTGAACTTTCAACTGTGGACTTGAAACTGACTCATACATTCACTAAAAATCACAAGACACCAGTTGCCACCAGAATGGCTAGGAAAAGGGACGTTATCTCTGATAAAAGCTCTAGTATCATGTGTTAGCAGACGCCACTTTGTTTGACATTTCGTATGGAATTCAATTTCTATGTTTTTACAGGTCCTGTCACAAACCTGTGATCACCTGACCCTCTGTGTAGTTTGAGACATCTGTGGTGACTCTATATGGAGGTTCTAACATAGAGGCAGCATTATTTGTATGATTAGGAGCCATAGACGTGCATGCCGAAGTCACCACTCCATTGCTGTATGAAGTTACAGCATGAAGATTCAGCCCAAAAACCAGGATGAGAAACTGTTTATTCATCTAAAACAGGATAAATCAAAAAAGATTTCAATTTTAATGGCACATTGATAACATTGACAGTTGGAAACAAAAAAAAAAATGAAGTGCACTATTTTGGTTCCAGTAAATGTTTTAACCATGCAAAAGTTACTAACCTTCACAAAATCAAACAGCGATGTTGAGATGCTTTCCAGAAAATATCAGTACAGCTGATGTGTGTCAGGAATAAGAGGGTTTTATATGCGCTTGATACCAGGAAGGGAAACAATGAGCAATGATCTTTATTGATAGGGGAGAATCATAAAATAAAGGGAGGAGTAGATAAGTGAACTATGAAGAAATAAAAGTGTTTATTTGAATTATGAGGAAATAAAAACTTCCACATGTAAATCTTTCATGTATGTTGGGCTTCTTAGATGTGTAATAATGGATGAATGGAGTTCAGTGCTTATATAAAACTAACAGAGATCACATGAATGTGCATTCTGGTGTTATAGATTATATTCCATTTACATGGCACACGTTTACATGGAACACGTACATGGCACAATGCAATAAGAAGTCCGATTCATCACGTGTAAATGGGTTGCCAGGTTCCTTGGCCTACTTTCAGTCATTTAACTAAAAAACAGACAGGCTTACAGTATATTAGCTTTTAAGAACCCTTTGTAGAACCATGTGTTTAGTGTATATAGCACATCATTTAGCAGTTCAATAAACTAGTGAGAGTCAATTTTCAGCAGTTTTAAGCTGCATTTTTTTTTCAAATAAAGCTTTAAGAAGTTTATCATAACAACAAGCTCCAAAGTTGAACAGCATGGTAAATTTATTTTACATTTTATTTAATGTGAATTACTGAAAGATATAGGCATACTCTATGTCGAAAATAGAATCTATGTATTTATTATTACAGTCCATTTATATTGCCCTGCGTCAGGACATGGACTACACATGTTCTAAAAGATATTAAACATAATCTTAAGGCTTTCAGGACAATGTCTAAGATGAATGTTAGGGTATATTTAGTGAACATGAAATTTGTCGTGTTTGATATATAAATCATATAAAGTTTTGCTCTGGGGGAAATCTAAACACTTGCTGAATGAGAGTAAATGTACCAATCACAATACATTTACAAGTAAAAACCTGAAAACTAGAACACAATATAAAGTTGGGACACATGCTACGCATTCACAGTCACAAACAAGAGTTTTTACACCCACTTGAAATTCAACCAGTCTGTATTTATGGGATAGATATTTCCTTTGTCAAGAAAGAGCCTTCAAACTACTTCACAGTCCCACTGCTGCTTGTGGAGGAGCAAACATCTCACTCTGACACAGTAAGTTTACTTTGCTGTCTTTGATTTAGAATCTAACTGCAGAAGAACACTTAGTAAGTAAAGGGGGGAAAAAAAACAAAAAACAATGCAAGAGGAAAGGGGTCATTTTTAAACATTATATTGGTTCCACTGCTTCATGGCTACGAAAATACGTACAGTAAACTAAAGTAATTTATTTCTTTTGCTTCATTATCTCAAACTCTGTTTACCATTTCATGCTGTTTGATCAATCAATCAATCAATCAGATAAATAAGCGTGTTGTTGTTTTTTAGATGCACGTTGAAATTCTCCTGCTGTTGTGTTTGTGTTGCGTAAGGAGGGTCACGGCTTACCCTGATGGGCGAGTGGAGGATTCCTGTCAAAGCATGACCCCCTACCACTCTGGCTTTGAGTCCCAAATAAGCAACTCTCCTTACAAAGTCTCTGTGAACAGCACCACATTCACACCAGGACAAACCATCACTGGGGAGGGTAGTATCTAACTGCTGCTGCTTCTTTATGGGTTTTTAGGTATTAGGTTTTTAATTAAAGATTATTGGTAATCCATTGTTAAAGGAATAGTTAACCCAAAAATGTCAATTTGATGAAAGTTTAATCACCTTCAGGCCGTCCATGATGTATATGAGTTCAACCAGCTGGTAAAAACTACATAATCCACAACATGATACCAGTTCATCAGTTAACACCTTGTGAATTCAAAAGCTGGATGTTTGTAATAAACAAAAGGATCATTAAGGAATCTAAAATATAAATAATATTGCTTTCTCCAGTAAAAAAAAAAAAAAAGTCACCTCATCTGAATCACACAGATCAAGCACTGTTTATAAGCAAAAACAGTCCAAAACAGTTCCAAACAAATATATTGGTGGATTTTGATATGAATAGACAACATTGGATGGACTTTTTCACTGGAGGAAGCGTTATTATTAAGGAGTGTTAATTTGGCCAGAAATGAATGACAGTTTAAAGTTAAAATGATGGAGTCATGTGAATTACTTGTGGATTATTGTTATGCTTTTATCAGCAGTGCATCCATTCACATTGGTATTGAGTACATTTTCAGCAAATTTTCATTTTAGGATTAACCGTTCCTCTAAATGAGTGAGATTTTCAAAGATTGACAAGCACAGACTTCCTCTTATGCTGATGTTTTTCCTATTGAAACAGGATTTTCAGGCAGATCATATCAAATAACTCGACATATCAAAGAATAGCCAATGAACTACTGTTACATCACAACCATGAGCCCAGTCTGCTACATGCTAATCAGTTGCAGATGGTCATTCTTCCTGCATTTGATTGGACAAAAATCTGCACAGTGCGGAATGAAAAAGAAAGACTAATTTAAATGTGTATATCAATTAATTAATTTATATATTTTTTTAATTTATGAGTACACTAACATAGATTGCTCAAAATTATATATTTTTTTTAATTTCAGATTCTCTAAGCAAATCTACCTTAACACTTTGAAATTATGCTGTATTATTACAATCTCATGGCAATTTGTAGCCATTTTACACTTTGGTGAATTGATGGCTAATTTGTCTGAATTCGTACAAATTTGTACAATTTCATTCACATTTTTGTATATCTGTTTAAAAAAATATATTTTTATTCAAATTTATACAAATTCATACGAAATCACCACCTGTCAGATGTACTTGGTAATTTCACGGTCTCATATTATTACCATTGTAGTTTCCTCATTGATGAAAAGCTCACGATTATGTAAGCAGCAGGGGTCAACTCAAGTTACGCCAACAGACCTGGAGAGGTCAACACACATCTCTGTGTTTAACTCTCAGTAACCCTGCAGGCGGCAGAGAATGCCTCCGAATTCCAAGGCTTCATGTTACAGGCTCGAGAGGTGGATGGAAAAACTGCAGTGGGACACTTTACATCAGTAAATATCAACCAATCCCGCCCTCTGAACTGCTTCAACATAGAGGTGCTTTATTTTTATTTTAAGATGGAGCTAATGCATTCAATTTCTCATTCCTATTCAATGCAGACATTTAAATATTAGGTGCAGTATTTGCTTTAACGCTAAAATGAGGCATGAGTCATGGAAACGCTCTGAATTTGGCCTTCAGAACTCAACTCTCAGCCAAGCATCTGCAGACAAGAAATCCCAGTTTGAGGTTACATGGGAAGCACCGGCAAACTCCTCCTTGGGTGATATTCAGTTCTTGTATGTGTTTAACTCTTGTTTAAAGAGGCAAATACACTCGTAATCTCTTCAAATTAAACACTTGATCATAATTCTACATTATTTCAATGCCCTTTCAGTGTGACATTTGTCAGAGACTATACATCTTTTTGGACCATGGTGAACAGCTCTACAATTCGGTCAATTGGCAATCAGTCCTCTACAACAATAAAACCACCAGCTGCTTCTCAGCAAACTAGTTCTTTACCAGTGAGTATTCTAATAGACATGCTTCTATTTTCTCATAATCAAGTGTTTGATTGTTCTTTTATGTTTTTTTTTTTAACAGAACTCCAGCCACAAAAACAGACATTTGAGAGCAGTGTGGCTCAATGTGATTCTCCATGCACTAATTTTGCACTCCTTTTACTTTTGATCAACCTTTGATCATTCTAACTAGTTTTATACGAAAACACTCTGATGTTTTAGATTAAAAGCAATACAACTTGATAATAAAAGTTTTTACGGCATTCATGGAATATAGCTACGCAATAACTGTGGAGAATGTGAATACTTTAAATATGTAATAAAATAAATAATTGGCAACCAAAATGTCTGTGCTTTCTGAATTAAAAACAAAAAGTTTAAAAGTAATATTTTCCAGATCCCCATTCTTTTTATTTCTCATCTATCCATTTTTAGCTTTCCTAATTATTCAGTCATTTTGAAACATGCAAACAAAAACATTTAGTGAGTTTCAAAAGTAACATTACATCACAGTAAAAGATGTTTTTGTGCAAAGTAGTAGGACAAACACTACACATTAACTAATTATAGGTTATA
This sequence comes from Tor tambroides, assembly GCA_021397915.2. Classification (NCBI taxonomy): domain Eukaryota; kingdom Metazoa; phylum Chordata; class Actinopteri; order Cypriniformes; family Cyprinidae; genus Tor; species Tor tambroides. Next base: position 126,029 of record JAFVLL020031096.1, read on the forward strand.
CTAGACATGTTCTGAATATTCCGACAGAATTACATCAACATTTTAATGAAGTACCTCAGCTACATAAAGGGCAAACTCGCAGTCTCTAGTAGTCTAGTAGAAGCTGGATGAGCAAGGGAGGGGAACATGAAGAACAAAGAAATCTTATTCTTGTTCTGAAGTACAGGATGTTGTGTTGTACTTTACACTATCAGCTATGAGCTCAGGGTGGGGACGTGTCCTCAGACATGATCAATTAAACAGCACACAAAAACAAGATTGCACAGGAACACTTGTGGAAGACGAGGGTGCATAATCTCTGCTCACAGATCATGAAGAACCTCAAGCAAGGCGGCAAGAGACCAGGCCTGGGTTTCACAGCTAAAAGGGCAGTACTGGCCATTCTCATTAGTGAGCTCTGGCAGTCCCTTCCAGGATGACCTGAGGAACAGAAAACAGATATATCAGATCCTGATTACATGGCCACATTATACAGATTTGATCTCCATGTACAACATAATGGCATTGAAATTGCACACTGCAGCTTTAAATTGAATGAAGAACAATAGCTGCATTTCCATTATCATTCAATTTGTGCAAACTGAAATTGCGAATTGAAAATACGCCCAATGGAAATACGTCAATTTCACAAAACACCCATATATCGCAAAAACGTTTTTAAGCTTGCATGAGGTGGTTTTTCAGGCAATTTGAAAAAAGAATATTTCACAAACTTGCAATGGAAACAGTTTTTCGCATTTAAAGGTTACCTGGCATACGTAAAGTCACATGATCATTCTTTAATGCACTATAGCCACCAAGTAACACCTCATGCGTGGCCACTCTCAAGTATAAGGGGGTTTCCTTGCCATTAATGCTTGGAAAACCTTTTATTTACACTACAGTCGTCTGCGGCACATTACGTCTTCAACACGGTCACCAGAGCTGACTGCGGCCCCTCTAGTAAATACTTGTGTTTATAGCAGCTGCGCCGCGGCATGTTTCAGAAGCATCCCAGAAGTGGCTCTCCGCGCTGCTTCTCTAAAGATACACGACTACACCTCATTCAATTAAAAATAATGGGTAGTGCGGTGCCTGCTATATACGTACGTAAACCTACTAACATCTGTCACCATGACTTATCGCAAGAGGAAAAAAAAAACGCTTTAGGTCACATAACATCGGTTAAAGGAACACTCCACTTTTTTTGGAAACGGGCTCATTTTACAACTCCCTTAGAGTTAAACAGTTGAGTTTTACCGTTTTTGAATCCATTCAGCCGATCTCTGGGTCTGGCGGTAGCACTTTTAGCTTAGCTTAGCATAGTTCATTGAATCGGATTAGACCGTTAGCATTTGGTCATCAAAAATGACCAAAGAGTTTCGATAATTTTCCTATTTAAAGCTCGACTCTTCTGTAGTTACATTGTGTACTAAGACTGACGGAAAATGAAAAGTTGCGATTTTCTAGGCCGATATGGCTAGGAACTATACTCTCACTCCGGCATAATAATCAAGGAACTTTGCTGTCGTACCATGGGTGCAGCAGGCACAGTGATATGACACAGTGCCTGAAAGTAGTCCCGAGCTAGGTAACTAGTTATGATATAGCTGGGGACTACTTTACGTAATATCACTGTGCCTGCTGCACCCATGGTACGGCAGCAAAGTTCCTTGATTATTACGCTGGAATGAGAGTATAGTTCCTAGCCGTATCGGCCTAGAAAATCGCAACTTTTCATTTTTTTCATGGTCTTAGTACACGATGTAACTACGGAAAAGTCAAGTTTTAAAAAAATAGGAAAATTGATCGAAAACTCTTTGAATATTATTGATGTGCATATGCTAATTTACTCAATCTCATTCAATGATCTATGCTAAGCTAAGCTAAAAGTGCTACCGCCAGACCCGGAGATCAGCTGAATGGATTCAAAAACGGTAAAACTCAACTGTTTAACTCTAGGGGAGTTGTAAAATGAGCCTATTTACAAAAAAAGTGGAGTGTTCCTTTAATGGAAACGGCGTCATTTCACAATAGTTTTTTATCGAGATTTATAAAATATCACAAAAGTTTTGCGCAAATCTGTACTGGAAATGCACCTAGTGACAGACCATTATATTGGCATGATATGTGTTGTAGTGTATATCTCATTTGCTAACTTCAAATTTTACTTAGTAATATTTGCAATATTCCAGCTATATGTCATGACACCAGTGATTTTAAAACCCATTTTGGTCAACCAATGATATTGTTTACTGTTTCTGGGGACAATAATTGTTTATGCGGTGTTTACCTTTCCATGTGGACATAATGGCGAGAGAGGACATTCTTCACCAAATACACGGTTTTGTCATAGGTGTCTTTTCCAAGCTTCTTTGCAAAGTAGATCTTTGCACGGAGGAAGTAACCGATAGGCCAGAGCCACTCCTAATGAGGTAGATGTATAGAAACGTTAGGAATTCTAAAAAAAAAAGCAGAAATTGTGCTGATGAAGCAGTACAAATGGATCTTACAGGGCCTTGATGGTAGTTGAAGCCCCTGGCGAGGTTGTAGTTGTCATTTTCCAGAGAATTATCATAAACGCCACAGTAGACCATGTCACTATTCAAACAAACAAATCATGAGTCACACACAAGCAGCAGGAACAATGTTCCAGGTAATGAAGTATAATTCATTTAAGGACTCTCACTCTGGGTCTAAGGTCTTCATCCCAAGAGGTCCCAGCAGCTTCTCTTCTGCAATGTCCAGTGCTTCCCAAGCATGCTCCACAGTAAACAGCTCTGGAGCCTAGGAAGGAAAACCATTAGAAATATAATAATTTTTTATAGCTATTAAAGGTGACATATCATGAAAATACAACTTTTTCTGTGTTTAAGTGCTTAAGCACATTTTTTGTAAGCCTTTCTCTGCAAGCTTGTGAAAAAAGGAGCCGCTCAGATTTTGCTCCCCCGTGACGTATAAAAAGGGAACCTTATTATATTATTACTACCCCTTAAACTGCAAGTTTCCACCCATGGCGCCACCATTGTGACGACAAGCGACAATGGTGTACCAGTAATAATGCCATGGCAAAAATTTGAGCAAAGCATGCTAACTGTTCTGTCTTTGGATGTATTGACGAGCACAGAACGCTATTTAGAGTCCCAGCCTAAGAGGAGACAAGAAAGCAGTGGATTTATTGATTAATTTACTGTATATTACATCACACAGATCTAATATAAATATGTGATTTCTTTCCCAGCTGTTTACCTTCACATAACTGTTTTTGTAACTCATATGTGTTTTTAACATGAACTTGTGTGTATTTGACAGTTTAAGCGCAATTAGACATGAAAGAGAACTTAGTTTATTACTTGCATGCAGTGTGACAGACGCTTTCTGTGCGAGTGCTTCGGATGTGTGCGCTCAGAAAACTGTATATCAGAAGTTTTAACTAATATGTTTTTTTTTTAGCAGATTATCTGAGGAACGAGCTGTAAAAGCACAAGCTGTAAAGGCAAAGTCCTATTCTGGAAAAGGGGGCGGGGAGCAGCGGCTCATTTGCATTTAAAGGGACATGCATAAAATCAGCATGCTTCTACTTCCACTCAAAATAGGCATTTTCAAAATTATGTAATAAATGATCTGTGGGGTATTTTGAGCTAAAACTTCTCAGAAACATTCTGGGGACAGCTGAGACTTGTAAAAAGAGGCATAATAGGTCTCCTTTAAACTTTTACTCACTAACTTAGATCCTCACCAGCCAAGGAAGCAGAAACAATAATTTGCTTCCTAAAATTGATTTTCACTGAAATTTTTGAGCACTGTAATGGCACATTTTTCCTAGTCACATAAAAACATAGCATGTCACCAGTTTACAAAGACTTGATGTGAATGAACAACAATTTTAAATAAACCGTTGATTTGAGTAATTATGGTTGCTAATTATAAAATCAAATGAACAAAACATAAAAAAGCTGTAAATAATTTTAGGTTATGCTAAAAATCATGATAAACACTATGAAATATAACAAATAATATATATAGCAAATAAATAAATAAACAAACAAACAAACATATACATAAATAATATATAAATAAATAGGCAAACAAAGAAAATAAACACATAATAAAATAAATAAGCAAACATGCAAAAATAATAAACAAAGACGCAAATAAATAGTAAATATATACATTTGCAAATAAATAAATAAGCAAACAAAAATAAAAATAAAAATATAAACACTGGCCTTTTTTGCCCTGAGATCTTTTAGATCTAATCAAGTGTGTTAGATTTAGAGCAAATCCTCACCACCACCATGGCAATAGGAAAGTTGGGTCTGAGCTGGTAGTCACACCAGGGGCTGGAGGCTCCATAGCTATCTTTGTAAATCCCCCGCTTATGAACCAACTCGGGATGCTTCTCATTGGGGTCATTCGGGTCATGGGACACATAGAACATCTTCTCAAAATTCTGCTGGATTTTTCTGTCCCATTCTTCATAGGACATAGAAAGCTGTTTGCCTACAGGTATAACGTAAATGTTTGTGATTAAGAGATTCTGTATTTGCACATTTGGTGTAAATTACAAATATCAGATTTAATCTTTTAAGGCAGCATCCTACGATTTGAAATGGAACCTTGGTAGGTGATTTAAAATGCTCACAATCAATAAACACATAAATGACTGGGATAAATGATAAATTATAGTTCCATACATTTTTTTTAACTTTTCTGAATCAAATTAAATAGTGGTCGTTAATCTCAATTTGTCTGCCATCATGGACTAATTTTTTCACTGAACTTGTTGAACAACGCATCTATAGAGGGCAACATTTTGCTTTCTACCTTTTTGAAACAGACTGCACATAGGGAGAGTGCCTGATGATGCCTTAAAATGCTGTGTAGAAAGGCAGATTTGTTTGAAGTTTTGGAACAAACTAATGTTAAGAGAACCAGTAAGGGCCATCTGAGCTCACCATCTTTGTGTATGGCCACACTATTGTAAGGAAAGAGCCCTTGTTTATGTAGAGCCACCAGCCAACGCAATGTAGATTTGCACAGACCCACTATTTCCACCGCTGATCCATCTCTGCATTAGGAACATAAGAGACATATTGTATGATGGCAACAGACATAGAAAGTGAGACAGAGAAAAGAGATCCAATTATAAATGGCATCTTATAAATAGAATATATTTGGCTTTAAGAGATTTCAACACATGCCTAGGTGTAGCTGGTATCCCTTTGTTGCGGGCCCTCTCGCTTTCTCCCATTTTGTCCATCCAGGTCCCACAGTTGAACCGATTTCCGCCATACACAAAGCCAGTGTCGGGGTTCACCTTGGCCACAATGTTGAAGCCTTATAAGGTTTAGGATACAATAGATTCAACATTTTCTCAAAGGAATCTTGAAAAAAGTCCTAAAAATATTTTAAAAAGGATTTACCTTCGTCTCTCATGTTGTTGTCGATTTGAGGTCCAGCGTTCCTCTCTCTGAACTCTATACCCTGCATGTGGCGCTCCATGGCCTCATGAATGACCTCATACAGCAGCTGATCCTGTGGCATTAAAATTTGTATTCACAATGCATTATATAGTCTATCATAACTACAATGAGGCATCGACCGATTACTGGCCTGGCTGAATACTGGCACTGATATTAAGCATTTTTCTGGTTATCGGTAATGGTTATTTTTAAAACCAATTTGCCGATAAAATAATTTAAAAGCATTTAAAGAAAGTTTTTGTCAGAGACCTTGTTATTCTTAATATTGAAATTAATTTTCAATTTACACCAGACATCCAGTATATATTAGTTCAAATTATTGGTTATTGGACTACTTGATCTGTAATAATCTGTATCGACATCGGCCCTGAAAAACATATCGGTTGACCCCTACTGTAACTACAACTGAACATTTATTAAAGAAATTAATACTTTTAGTCAGCAAGAACACAAAATTGATATATATGATGATATAATATGAGTGTCTTTACTTTTTAAAATCAATGTTGTTCTCTTTAACTTTGATAGTGTGCTCACCACAGTGCCAGCTGACAGGGGTTTAGAGTCGTCTGCGGGGTACATCCTGGACACAGGGCATTGGAGGATGTCAGTGCCATTGGGTACCATAGTACAGTAGTCCTGAATGCACTGCAACCACCACCATACTGCGTCACGGCAATTAAAACGAGCCCCTACACCCTCTCCCAGCAGGTTAGGAATCAATCCATGTCTGATTGTGCCAGCAAAGGCCAGGATGATGTTCCTGTAAAGCAGGATGAAGAGGAAAGAAAAGAACTGAGAGGAGAGGGAAAAATCTCATCTCATCTCTAGAGGCTCAAGAATAAAATGCTTTGATCGGTTTCTCAAATCTAAGGTCATCCATTGAGGGGGAAAATGAAGCATCACAAATCTTTCCCAAATGATTCTGGATCGACTGAGATTAATATTTTAAAGTAATAAATTAAGCATATACTGAATCTGCATTCTTACGCACTCTTGGTCTCAGTTAATTGAGTACCTGGCCTCCAAGTGACGGCCTGTGACCAGCATTAGTCCTCGCAGGGCGATGAATGTGTCCCTTCCCCAACAACGGAAGATTCCAGCGGAGAAATGAGGTAGGCCTGTGGAATGAAGAAATCATCAAGACCAAGAATAATAACAGATCATTGTACCAAGTCACTGTTAAGTTTAATCCTACAATCCTGTGTTAGCAGCCCACATACTTTCGCTACTCAGCAAGCAACACTTAACAATTAATTTACTGTACTCTAACGATTTTATTCTGACATATTTAGGGTTTTCTGTGCGTTAATCTGGAGTCACCTGCAGCCATGGAAACACAGCACTGCTCCTTCTGCTTTGTGATCTCATTGACACGGTAAGGCACATCACTCAGGGCTGGTGAGAGAGGTGGAAGAGCTGGAAAACGTCCAACAGCACACATTTGGACCGATCCGAGAGCCAACAGCTTCACAAAAGATGAGCCATTCTGCACAAAACTAACACACATACACGCACACAATAAGGGTAATCTTATAACAGCCCACAGAAACCTCTAGAATTATAGAAACTTGAGAATACTTTCAATTATGACAACTCTTAAAATAGATTTGAACAATTTTATTGAAAAAAAAAACAGTGTAGGTAGGATTAATCTTGGCAGACTTAGATATGCTACAGCTACGCTGCTGGCATGAGTGAAGGTTTACTGCTGAAACATGCTAATAATTACAGGGATAAGTATTTGTACTGCTTCTGCAAATTAAAGGAGATAGAACCCAGTAGCAGATTTAGATTGGTGGTGCTGGGGAGGAGGAGGGCTAAAGAAAATTCATATGGTACACAGTACTGAGATGGACCAGGTTCAAAGTAAACAAAAAGGTTGCTACATAACAGATTAATTGGCTGTGCTACCGGCTTGTGAAAACCAATTAGCTATTCAAAAGAGAAAATAACTTTTGAGGATGGATTTATAGTAACAATCATAAGGGGTTTTTGCACCACGTAGTTCTACAAACTTAATTCTAGGAACTAGCCAGCAGGGTGATTCCTAGAGAAACAATTTCTCCCTCGGGCTGTTTTCTTGGTTGCATTTTCACTGGCAGCAGGAACTCTGTGGCGGCCAACAGCGGCATCTTTATTTGCGGCATTTAAAACGTCAACAACCAGTGAACAGAGAACGTCGTGATCAGAGCAGTTTCCATGGGTTTTGTGATAACAGAGATGGAATGTAAACAACATTTTACATGATTGAAATAGCAAAAAGTTGGGCTAAGAGACAAAGTCTCCTATGACAACTTGCAGTGTTACATACAGTATCATCGAGGTTGAGAAAAGAACACAACACTGCAGAAAACAGGTAACTGCCTTTATCGCTGTGCACTTTCGCCAAATGTTCTAGGAACTATAAAAAGGTTCTTCTGGTGCGAAAGCCCCTACAGAACCCAACAAAAGTTTATGACAGGATAGGACATAATAAGACACAAACTCCAGGATGATCTGTCTCAGTCCTCTTGAGACACTGACCTTGACATCTGTTTGAAGGTCACATCAAGTGCAGTAGTGTAGGCCCCTACCAGGATGGCATCAAAATAACAGGGAATGAGGTAGCGAGGGATGTGCTTCAGGTATGCAAACATAGCCTGGAACCACTGACCCACCTAAGAACATGTTAGTGACAAATTTAACTACTGGACTTAAGAATAGAAGCAGTAATTGGTAACTCTGGATCTTTCCACAGAGTTTAACCGTAACTAACACCCTGAGATTATCAGCTACATAGAGTATTTATTTTGATCGCTTGACTCATTTACCTCGGCTAGTGTGCCCCCGCATGATATCAGTCTATTGCTCCCATAGTCAATCATCCAATCCCCTTGCCTTAGGTTGTCACAGAATGGGTGGCCAAGATCATTTTTGGGTCGAATGTCTGCCATCACTGACAACAGACCTGTGAGAATGAAATGACAATATTTTTTGCCAGTTACTGTGATTTCTTAAACATACCTGGAAAGCATTTAATTGCAAAAAATACAAACCTAATGTATACTGTCGTATGAAAAATGCAATTTCATCTGTACCTTGCAGACCACCGTATTTAAGTGGCTTCCAGCCAGGGATGTTGTAGCAGCCCCCTCCGTCTTCCTTCTCCTCTGCATCACAGCGAAACAGAAGAATGTTCATATCAGCTAGAGTCATCTTGGACATAATCCTGGTGTGGAGAAGAAACACGAAAAAGCATCTTCAGAACTCATAAGTGTTCAGTTCTCTGCTTACACACAGAAAATCTATAAAGGAGATCAAGACTACAAGGCTGCAGTAGCTCTTAAGCACAACAAAAAAAAGATCCTTATGTCCATTAGCTTAAGTGGAAACGGGCAGAAAGGATCTAGACTTGGCACCAGCACCATGATGATGGAAAGCGTAAATGTGGATGAAATGAACTCACTGTGTCAGTGGACTCTTCAGTATGTCAGGTGTGTTTGGATCAGGCAGACTTCCTGCTTTATACAGCGGATTGAACTGAATGAGATGGTTCCTTAACACACCAACCAGCTCCTGAGATTTGGGGTCCAGACTCACCCTGAGAAAGAAAGGCACTTCACATTTTAAACTTATAAAAAAACCAAAACACTACTGTTCAAAATTTTGTGGTTAGCAAGATTTTTTTAAAAGAAATTTATACTTTCAGTCAGAAAAGACATAAAATTGATCACCAGTGAAGGTAAATAATTCAAAATATTACAAAAGTTTTCTATTTCAAATGCCAAATGCTGCTCGAAGCGCAATGGCGCTATATGTCGGCGTGCTGCCCACGAGGCTATTGGCTGACTTTAAAAAAGTCAGTTGTCCTCTTTAGACTATTACATGTTTAATTTGTATATTGTCAGGCCTATTCAGTTCCTGTTAATGTACAGTAAACACATTTAAAATTTAAGTTTTAATGACATTTTTGTTGCTTTTTGTAGAAATTTTAGTACAATGTTGGATAACGTCTTCATTGCAAAATCTAGGTAAAATCCTGATTCAGTTCAGGGAGAGTAAATGCTTTTGAAGTCTAACCTGAAAGCAATAACGCTTCCAGGCGTCAGCTGCTCAAACACGATCTCCTGCACATATTCACTGCGCCCTCGAGACGTCACCCCCGCCTGCCGCACCACCTTACTGTTCTTCAGCTGAGAAAAGACAGAGATGCAAACAAAGGAACTTCTGAGACCAAAAGATAAGATTGACTCGTGCAGTGTTGACAGTACAGGCAATCAAAAGGCCATGCAAGTCTGGGCGGCAGACATTTACAACCAGGCAGGAAAGGGGAGGTTTACCAAAACAAGTTGTTGAGATGAAACCAGAGCTCTTTGAGGGCTGTGGTGTTTAAACTGCAGGGTAGAGTTTGAGCTTTGCTGTTTTATGAATTCTGAGTGTTCTCAGCGGAGGCCATTGTGTCGGCTTAGGACAGTTATAATTAGAGCGCTCTCACAGCACTCAGGTTACCTGGATGTGCTCTTTAATCTTCACCGTGTACCCAGGCATGCCATTAATGCTCCTCTCATCTTTTTTGTAGGAGCCCGCCTGCCTCTCCACGGTACGCGCCTCCAGCACCACCTCCTCTATCTTACCTGTGAGATTTCAGAGAGAATTCAGGGTTTGGCTTCCAGTCAGGCATTACGACAAGGACACATTATCGAGACAGAGCAAAACCAGATGCAGAACAGAATGTCAATGAGGGCGAGTGAGAGAGGAAATCTCATCCAGTTGAACATAAAAAAGGTTCAGCCTCTCTGATAAGAAGCAGTGAATCTTTGACACACCTGGGATGCACATCGGTGGAACCTCGTCTGTGTAGCGATGGTGTTTGGGGTTCTTGAAAGCAGTGCGGCACACAGCCACCACTGACTGGTGCGTACTGGGACAATGACGGGTGACCGCCACAATGTCCTCATCCACTTGGTCTACAAACACCTAAGAAAACACCCAAAGACATATTGAAAAGTGAAAGTTTATTATAGTTTTGCATACCAGTTTTGTTTTTATTTTAAAGGGATAGTTCACCCCAAAATGAAAATTCTGTCATTGACATGGTACTGTATCTCACCCTCATGTCGTTCCAAACCTGTAAGACCTTCGTTCATCTTCAGAACACAAATTAAAATATTTTTAATGAAATCCGAGAGCTTTCTGACCCTGCATAGCCAGCAATGCAACTATGATGTTCAAGGCCCAGAAACATAGTAAGGACATTGTTAAAATAGTCCATGTGAAATAAGTGGTTCAACCTTAATGTTATGAAGGTACAAGAATACGTTTTGTGCACAAATTTCTTCTCTTCCATGTCAGTCTTCGACACGTGTTCACGACAGTATCACGACGCATGCGTGTGGTGCTGCTGACGCAGGAGCCGGCGTTCTGACGTAGAACATCCATCTCTTTTAGTTCATTGTCTGTATATTCTTTTTTGAATAAGTTAGGCTGGGCAAAAAATTGCAAATCATTCTCTCTGTCGAAATCTTCAGACATGTTTACAAAGACTGTTTTATGTACAACGTGCAAACTTCTACATCAGAACGCTGGCTCCTGCATTAGCAGCATCACACGCATGCGTCCTGATGCTCTCTTGAACGCACGTTGAAGAAAGACACAGAAGAGAAGAAACTGTTGAATAAAGTCGTTTTTTTGTTTTCTTTGCGCACAAAAAGTATTCTTGTAGCTTCATAAAATTAAGGTTGAACCACTGATGTCACATGGACTATTTTAACAATGTCCTTACTACTTTTCTGGGCCTTGAACGTGTCAGTTAATTTGTTTTCTGAAGATGGACAAAGATCTTACGGGTTTGGAACGTCATGAGGGCAGAGGTGTCAAGTAACGAAGTACAAATACTTCGTTACCTTACTTAAGTAGAAATTTTGGGTATCTATACTTTACTGGAGTAATTATTTTTCAGCCGACTTTTTACTTTTTACTCCTTACATTTCCACGCAATTATCTGTACTTTCTACTCCTTACATTTTAAAAATAGCCTCGTTACTCCTATTTCATTTCGGCTTGTTTTCATTCCGGCTTGTCATCGTTCAAAAAAACAAACAAACAAAAAAAAAAACCTATCCAGATAAATCGTGCCATCCGGATAGAGTGAATTTGATTGTGGTTGGATGAGAAGTATAAACATATACCATTCCGACACCCTATTGGTTTGTACCCGATCCATCGCACCTGCACACAAATCACGTCACACTCCAGCAAGGACATAGCCAGTGTTGGGGTCGTTACTCAAAAAATATTATTTCTTACAAGTTATTATTTCTCCACTACTGGCTCATTTATCAAACGGGTGCTTTCTCTTCGTCCTCCGCAAATTAAGCTACAGTAGTTCGGTAGAGAGACGTTTGAATAAATTAGCGTTTGCGATTGACAACGCGACTGACAATGTTGTGATAAGTAGGCTATACTAACTTTGTAACTCGTTACCCCCAACACTGGACATAGCAGACGTATGTAGCCAAGTACGAAGATGTCCGTGGCAGAGACTCGAGCGAAATTTCCCAACCAAGCACCAGCGAGGAAGTTGTTTAGCCAGGATGACCAGCCAACCCTTATACATCCCTTTTGACACCAGTGGTTATTAATGACATGCCTCTGAAGTTTGACTTTTTGCACCATTACAATACTTATAGGCAACTAGTCATCATATCTTCCGCTCCATGAAACACACGTTAATGCTCAGTAGTACACATATATGGTTTTTTAATGTATTTGCATTGTACTAAAATGCGTTCATTTTCAATGGGCATATATGCGGCTGAAACAGGTAGCCTAGTGCATCCCAAATTTTTCAACATTAACATTTTAATATAACATTATAGTCATTATGGCCTTTAGAAAAATGTTTTTTTGAGGAGGTGGGGTAGTGCACAATAGGCCCCTGTGGCGCGGCCTAAGCTTTTGTCCTTAATGGCATTTTTTTCCTTACATTACTTTTACTTTTATACTTTAAGTAGTTTTGAAACCAGTACTTTTACACTTTTACTTGAGTAAAAAGCTTGAGTTGATACTTCAACTTCTACAGAAGTCTTTTTAAACCCTAGTATCTATACTTCTACCTGAGTAATGAATGTGAATACTTTTGACACCAATGCATGAGGGTGAGTAATTAATGACAGAATTTTCATTTTTGGGTGAACTATCCCTTTAATACTATTTACAAACTGACTTCAAAACTTTTTAATTTATTTCTACTTTATAATTTTATATATATACTGTTTTATTTAACATTATATAAACAACAAATATAATACATATGTAAAATATTAAATACTATCTATAAATCTTAACATATATTTAGCTAGTTAGTTAGTTCCAGCTATGATTATGATTATGATTAAGATGACTAGCAACATGGGCACTATCTTCTCTAATACATTAGAAGCTGTTGCCCCAAACAAATTGAAAAAGGTTAGAGAAAAACGTACTGCACCATGTTACAACAGTAATACCCATTCTCTCAAGAAAGAAACTCATAATCTTGAGCGCAAATGGAGAAAAACTAACCTGGAAGTTTTTAGAATTGCGTGGAAAAACAGTATGTCCAGCTATAGACAGGCTCTAAAAGCTGCCAGGACCGAGCATATCCGCAAACTCATAGAAAATAACCAAAACAATCCAAGGTTTTTATTTAGCATAGTGGCTAGATTAACAAATAACCAAACGCCACCCGATCTAAATATTCCCTCACAGTTTAATAGTAATGATTCTATGAATTTCTTCACTGATAAAATAGATAACATCAGAAATACAATAACAAATGTAGATCCTACTGCATCTAGTACTTCAGCTTTATTCGTCGCACCCAAAGAAAAACTGCAGTGCTTTACAACTATAGGACAGGAAAAGCTAAATAAACTTATCCGTGCATCTACAGTCAAAAATCTGGGTGTTATATTAGACTTGTCCTTTGAAAATCATATTTCCCATGTTACAAAAACAGCATTCTTCCATCTTAGAAACACTGCCAAGCTTCAAAATATGTTACTCGTTTCTGATGAAGAAAAGCTAGTTCATGCATTCATGACCTCTAGGCTGGATTATTGTAATGCACTGCTAGGTGGTTGTCCTGCATCTTGAATAAACAAGCTACAGGTAGTCCAAAAATGCAGCGGCTAGAGTTCTTACCAGGTCAAGAAAATATGATCATATTACCCACATTTTATGGTCTCTGCACTGGCTACCTATTATGTTCCTTATCAGTTACAAAACATTATTACCTATAAGGCCCTTAATGGTTTAGCTCCTGTGTACCTAACTAGTCTTTTATCTCGTTACAAACCATCACGCTCCCTTAGGTCGCAAAACTCAGGATAGCAAAGTCCACTAAAGGAGGTAGAGCTTTTTCACATTTGGCTCCCAAACTCTGGAATAGCCTTCCTGATAATGTTCAGGGTTCAGACACACTCTCTCTGTTTAAATACAGATTAAAGACACATCTTTTTAGCCAAGCATTCATATAATACATCTTATAATCTCGTACTGCAGTTATATCTGATCAAATGCACATTATTATTCTTTAGCTTGGGTTGAACAAATCATTTTTGCTTGGTTGGAACAGCAGCTACGCTAATTATGTCTCTATTTGTTTCTCTGTTTCTGCCACGGGATTGACATCCCGTGGTAACTAGGAATTACACAAGCTTCAGTCTGGATCCAACCCTTAAAAGATCTAGCTCCCTTGTCAAAAAATCCTATTGGAATTTCAGTTTATCCTTTAGGATCTTACTGGATTCTTAGAATCCTATTGGACATTCTGATTTATTTAAATGGAATTTTTACTTTGTCCTGTAGGATTTTCTCTTATTGGACATTGTGTTTTATTTATGGGATTTTAATTTATCCTGTAGGATCTTTTATTGACTCATATAATTTTATTGTACATAGTGATTTTTAAATGGAATTTCACTTTGTCCTGTAGGACCTTATTTGATTCTGTTAATTAATTACTTTTTAAGAGTAACTTTACTTTTTTAGAGTAACACTGCGTGTGTGTGTGTGTGTACTTGTAACCCACAATACAAATTCAGCCTACATGAATACACACAAATATAAACACTGAAATTCATAATACAGTAAGGCAAAGACAATAAATATGATATTTAATAATGTACGAATAAGTTAAAATGTATTACATGTGACTAAGAATTCATAGAAACACAAACATCTATATATGGCATTGTCCTGATGCTTCCCCTTAAAACGGGTCATATGACATTGCTAAAAAGAACACTATTTTGTGTATTTGGTGTAATGCAATGTGTTTATGTGGTTTAAGGTTCAAAAAACACATTATTTTCCACATACTCTACATTATTGTTGCTCCTCTATGCTCCGCCTTTCTGAAACGCGTTGATTTTTACAAAGCTCGTCGTTCTGAGAAGTGAGGTGTGCTCTGATTGGCCAGCTATCCAGTGCGTTGTGATTGGCCGAATACCTCAAGCGTGTAACGGAAATGTTACGCCCCTTACCGTATTGTGATGCTGTGTCCTGGCGTGACAAGACAAAAACAATAAAACCCATTATAAACGAGGCATTTGTTGCATCCAGTGGGGACATAATTACTGATTATAATGACTTATACTGTCTTTTTACACGTTGCATTGCATAGCACCGCGTAAACATTACCATGTCTGCATTTGTGATTGAAGAAATGACAAACAACAAGCACTACTCTACACAGCTCAAAACTCGCGTTTGAATCATCAGTGGCAAATTCTTTTGGCATGGTTACTCTCCCCGGTTCAGGAAACAGTCCTCCGTAAAATGCGCTGCACACACTCTAATGTTTGGGTTGATCTGTTCTGGAACAGTGTTGTAAACACAACTTAACCACTGATTTCTAGTTGTGTCCTCTTTTGGAAGCCCAAACAAAGTAGTTTCGCTTTCACAATGAAACACAGTGTCTCCAGGACATGGCGCCGGTGGCAGCAACAATACTACAGCGAGAATAAAAATTACGCCCTCTTTCATTGCATATACATTTGGGCAGTGTTATGCAAATATTCCCACACCGTGACATAGACATGTGGGGGCGTGTTTAAATGAGCCATTTTAGGAGAGCGTGAACAAGTCTTAAGTTTTATAAAGAATATATCTTTGGGTTTCAGACTTTAGTCTTTGCAACTGGGATCTTATCTATGCATGAACAGCTTGTAACACTCCAAAGAGAAAGGAAAACTTGAAATTGCATCATATGACCCCTTTAAGAAATCCGAACGTAGTGCGCGTGCAACTGTGGCACGCATACTTTGAACAGTAAAGGTCAAAGAGGAGAAGAAGCTGAGAAATCGAGTGATTAACGTTGTTTAACTTTTAATAAGATCAACAAGTTCTTATGGCCTGTTGTCCAGGTCAGGTTTTATGTTCCAGTTAAAAAGTTTGACATTGGACAACGATTATCCTGTGATATGTGTGTACATGGAGAAGACATGCATGACAACAGAATTAAGTAGGGATGGGGAGTCGACTCCAAAAGAGTCGATTCCTCGACTCTGAATAGGCGCTTTCGACTTGAAGCAGCACTGCGCAGAATGATCCCTGTATGACATCAAAGTACTGCGAGAGCGATTCGAATGCGTAGGATCCGCTCTCGCGGTACTTTGATGTCACACAGTGATCATTCTGCGCAGTGCTGCTTCAAGTCGAATGCGCCTAATAAGCGCTCTAGAGTCGGAGTCGACTCCAGCACTGGAATCGGCTCTCGTTGTCAACTCCGAAATCGCGGATATCTTCACTGATTCTCATCTCTGTATAGTGTCTGGCAATTGAGTGCAGTATATCAGCAAAGAGTGAACGAAATTAAGTCAGGATCTGTTTGCAGTGCAGAAGCAGCAGCATGGGCTCATTGTGCTTTCACATAAGACGCGTTTGTGTGCGCTATGATTCGTGGCTGTTTGAAACGGGCCATGCACGCGTGCGTCATATAGCTGGAGTTGTCGCAGAAACAACTTTTCCCCATACTTTTATCCTACATGAAGTATACTTTAGAAATAAATAGCAGTCATAGTAAATTTAGTTTGTAATTATACATACTTCTGTGACAGCTTTATAGTTTAATTGATGCTTTGTTATGCAATGTTATGTTTAATGCAATACAATTTGGTTTTCCGGTAACACTTTACTTGAAGGGGTGTGACATGACACCTTCATAATCATGACATGACACATGTCATGAATATGAAGTTTATGCATGTTTATGACAACTGTCATTAAGTGTCATTCGCTCAGTTATGTCATTTTTAATGCAAAGATGACATTGTTTGAGATGTCTTTGTTATGACAACTTGACATAAACCAATACATCATAACCTGTCAGTGTCTTTGTCATGACAACTTGACATTTCCAAGACATCATAACCTGTCATAAATCTGTCATAAACATGACACAGCAGA
Source organism: Tor tambroides (assembly GCA_021397915.2). Lineage (NCBI taxonomy): Eukaryota > Metazoa > Chordata > Actinopteri > Cypriniformes > Cyprinidae > Tor > Tor tambroides. The sequence continues at coordinate 142,927 of JAFVLL020031096.1, forward strand.
TTAATTATCAAACTTAAGAAACTACTTAGCTTTATGGGTTAACATTACATTAAACTGTGGTTGGTCTTGACATTGGCTGTCATGAGGCCATTATAATTGTGTCATGAATATTTTTCTGACCACTTTTATTCAGTGATACAAATTGAATTTGCCATTAAAATGTCATTAAGTGTTAATACTCTGTCAAAGTGTTTTATGACAGTGTCATGAATATTTTTCTTGACCTCAACTACAGTGGTACAAATTGAATTTGTCATAGAGGAAATTGTACTCCTGTTCTGAGTCATTGAAAACTCACTTCAAAATCCAACACGTTCTCACTCCCAACTCGTCACATATTGAAGCTTGGTCAGGACCACTTGGCGTCGCTTTTTGACGCTCAAGGTACCCATTTAGCATCATTTTTCGACTTGCAGGGTCCTCCGTTGTTTTCAGTTGTTTGTCTTAATTTAATGGTTTGCATGCATTTGTAAAAAAATAGAAATAATTTTATATAAATTTATACTTTCATTGGAGCACCTAACC
>JAFVLL020031096.1:143551-218711 GCA_021397915.2 Tor tambroides
GTTTTACCATGCGTCCTTATTACTAGTTTGTTTTTCTAATAATTGTTTCTATATCACAGTTTGACTAATACAGAGAAATCTAAACAGGAAATAAATCAGGATGTCCGCTCTTATGCAAAGTTAAGTGTTTTGGGTGATTTCTGTTCCCTTTAAAATCATTTACTAGACGTCTGTAACGCGAGTAGCAAAGTCGTTAGATATTTTTTGAATCTTTTCTGAAATGTTCTCTGTCTGTTTGTGTGCCAATTGCAAATGTTGATAAAATGGTTCATGTATACATGGACCTGGTTTTAACAGCCTTTGTACGGTTGTGATAAGATGTCTATTTTGTAAATTGTGCTTTTTTTTGGGTTTAATAAATTGAATGACACTTAATTGTAATTAAGGGTCATGTGTTAACGTCTATGAGAGTGCCGATCTGAGGGCGTCTTTCGCATCTGTCATGTTTTGGTGAATGTGATGATTAGGATGAGGAACGCTGTTTTCAGATCTGCACCGTTTTATAAATGCAACCCAATCCTGTTTTTCCCCATTAATCTCATCAGTCTTATTTAAAGTGGAATTAAAAGAAATGCATAAAACCCACAGGAGAGACTCTGTGTCTGTTTGTTGGTTAAGAATGAATGCTTTGTAAAATTACACCAAAAATTGGTAGAATGTGAAATGAATTTGACTTTAATTGCTAAACTTAATTCTTTTCAGAAGTGAATCTCGTGAAACCTCAGAAGAACATTTTATCCTCAATCAAATTTTGTATGACTAGCAATTTTAAACGGTTAAGTATTTTGCATCCATGTTTTTAAAAGCATCTGTGTTTACCAAAGCTGATTTATTATTTGATCAGAATACAGTAAAAAAAAGTGAAATATTATTACACTATAAAATAAGCGTTTTCTACTTGAATATGTTTTAAAATATAATTTCTTCCTGTGATGCAAAGCTGAATTTTCAGCATCATTACTCCATGATCCTTCAGAAATCATTCTGATTTGCTGCTTTCTGATTATTATCAGTCTTAAACTATTATTATTTTTATTAATACTGCGATACATTTGTTTTCCAGGACCCTTTCATCCAAAGTTTAGAAATGAATAGACAGTTTATTTGTATTAAAGTCTTTTGTAGCATTATAAAAGTATTTACTGTTACTTTTAATCAATTTAATCTAGCTTTCAAATGGTATATATTTATATATATTGAATTTAAATGGTAATTTTCATGAGATTCACTATTATACCTCTGCATGCTTATCCCTTATATGCCACAAAGTGGCAGTATTCTCTCACGCCATGATATAATAGTTTCTCAGATGGTCTTCTGTAATGTCATCCTAACAGAATTAAAATTACAGGCACTCTCAATAACTCCCTGATTTAATCCGGGGCACGGTATCATTTCTTCGCGTAATTACATTCACCACGTGAAATTAAATATCGAGCTTGCTGTGGATTTGAAACCTACCTTTGTCTCTGGTGCCAAGATGAATAGGTTGTTCCATATTAGTTTAGCTGCAGGCGAAAAGGACACGTTTCATAGGATAAGCCATTTGCCATTAATAATGCAGTTTTTAAATGTGATTGCGGTGCTCGGGTGTCCTCTCTGGTGTCTTGAATACAATTTTACAAGGGATACAAAAATATACATGCATGGTTTAATTATGCTAGAAAACCTACAGAAACCTTCATAAAACTGCTGGGCCCAATGCTGCTCTTGTTTTTAAAATGTATTTTCACCCTGTTAATCCTCCCAAAGCTCTTAAAGTCAGAGTAAACATTCTGACCAATTTTTATTTTTTATTTTTTTCATGACCTTTCACCATTCATTCGTGATTCATGATTACTAGATAAGGATTTTTAATCCTTCTAGGCAGATTTCATTTGTATGTCAGGTACTAATCTCTTGAATTAATATATTTAATCAATTTTACTTAGCATGTAATCCCATTTCATGCTACTTTGATAATACTAATACTAATAATAAAAAGTAGTACTTATGACAAAGGCAAAATTGAGATGGTAGTAAGTCATAATTCTGAGATAAACAGTCACAAGGGATAAAGACATAATTATGAGAAAAATATTAAATGACAGACATTATGAGATAAAAAGTCATTGTGACAACGAATTATGAGATGTTGAAATTGTCAATTAAAAAAGTGTTGACATGGCATGACATAATTGTGATTAAAAAAAAAAGACTTAATTTTGACAGTCAAAATTATGAATCATAATTCTAAGATAAAAAGTGAAGATTATAAAACTGTTGACTATTATGAACATGTTGACATTTTTCATAATTGTGACTTTTTATCTTATAGTTCTGACTTTGTCATAATTTTGACTTTCTCTTAATTTTGACCGTATCTTAATTTTGACTGTCATAATTCCATGTCTTTTATTTCAGTTTTGACTTTTTATTTTACAATTATAGCTGTTTGTCATAATCATGATGTATCAAATGATTTACCAAAAAATTCTGATTTTTTTTTCATATGTGGCAGAAATAAGACACCATATTTTGTGCAACCACACACCGCTGAAACGTTTTATATTTTAGTATTAAAATACTAATATTAAAAATTATATCACTTTCATTCACAAAGAGCAAAACTTTCAGAGAAAAATGCTAGAAATTGTGGTGACTGAAACTAAAGACGGAATGGGATGGTGTATTATTTCTTGTCTCAACGTATTCAAAATGCTTTGGGGCCAAAATGGCAGGGCCCAAGTATATGTTTCAGTCCATAGCTAAATTTCGATTGTCCCTTCCCTTCAGCTCTGAACTAATTGTGTCCTAACTCTTGAAAAATGTGTCTGTGACCACAGTTGTTCATTTTACATCCTTGTCTCGTAGTGGACAAGCAGGTGACCTTAATACTCAATCACTGTCTTCTAGTTCTCAGATGGTCTAGATTAGGGTCTCACAAACGATTTTGAACCAAGGACCACTTCGTTTTCATTCATTTTTTTCCAAAGCCCTGTCCAAAACCCAATTTACGTTAAGAAAAAAGAAAAAAAATGAATATGTGTTGCACTTGAAATGCCACATAAACAATGTTATAGACTCTCAAATCCTCTTGTTAATCTTTAAAATAGAAATAACAGTGGCTCCACCACTCCAAGAGCAAAAATAAGTGAGAAAATGGGAGACTCCATTAAATTATGCAGACTATTTCTTGACTGTATCACAGACCTGAGCCCTGACAGGAGAGAATGGAGAGGAAAATATAAGCTGGAGCAGTCACTGTAAATCCTCCTCTTGATTCTCCTGGGTGCACCTTAGGCCAGACCCTGTCAGTCAAACCTCCTCCACAGCTGTAATCTCTGGACAACAATGAGGGGCCTGCATGTCTGATAAAACTGCTGAAACTGAGCAATCCTCATCCGCAGAACCTCCGGTGGGCCGAGAAGACAGTGAAATGGTGGGTGTTCAGAAGTTGACAGACTCACAACTTTCTCAAATATGTCTGTGCAATCCCTCGCAAACTGGGACAAAGATATTTGTCAACGTTGCAAAATGTTCCTGGATACAAAGTGAATTTTGAACGGTCTCTTCAAAAGTCATACCTTCTTGCATTGTTGAGAAGACGGTAATGAGGCCAGTAAGGAGACAGTATGACTGCAAAAGAAAGCACAAACACAAAACTACAGTAAAACAGTAATATTATGAATTTTTATTTGTTTTCGTATATGTTAAAATTAAATTTGTTCTTGCGATGACAAAGTTGAATTTTCATCATGTTTTACTTCTGTTTTCAGTGTCACATGATGCACATATGCTGATTTGGTGCTCAAGAAGTATTTCTTATTATTATCAGTGATGAAAAAAGTTGTGTTGCTTAATATTTTCTGGAAACCAGGATACCAAGATTTTTTTTTTTCATCATTTTATGATAAATCGTTAAACAAACTCAAAAGAAGAGCATGTACATGTTTTTACTGTCAGTTTTAACCAATTTAATAAATACTTGCTGGATAAAAAGATTCATTTCTTTAAAAAATCTTACTGACCTCAAAGTTTGGTTAGTATACTAGTTTAGTTAGTATATACGTAATTAAAAAATAAAAATATGTAGCCTGTATAGAGACCTAACCTGGTATTTGTGACAATTTTTCTAGAGGCTAAATAAAAAATGAGGGTGTTTTAGACATTCTCAGGGGAAATGGTAGGACAAAAATAAACTTAGCAGCATTCAGCTATTAAATAACTTGAGCTCAGAAAAGGAGTAGATTGTGAATAAGGGAGGAACTTATTTTCCTTTTATTGTACTGCATAAAGCAGCAGGACAGGGCAGTCATCATAATAGGATCCCAACAAAAACACCAGGAATTTTTAAACACCTAGAGGCGACAACTGTGTAACAGCGATAAAGAGAGATTTGCTGAGGGGTCACAGCTGAGAGAAAGAAGATCTCAGTCTTGTCAAGATTAAGACTGAGTATGTTTGATATGTCAGTCAGGGATACAGAGATTGCAGACATCGAGACAGAAGGGGACATGTACAGCCGAGTGTCATAGGCACATCAGCGATAAGAGAAGCCATGCAATTAAATGACAATTCAGAGCTATCTATAAATGTCTGAGTGTAGACAGGAAAGAGTAATGTCCCAGCAGCGAGCCCTGTGGAACTCCCACAGTGGGGCTTTTCCAGCTAACTTGGTGTGGTTCTCATGGGAAGTGCCTTCTTGAGGTATAGACTTACAATCTTTACAATGGAATGAGCTGAACAAATGTCCTAGATTGCATGCATTTTTCAAAGCTCACAACTTGCAGTAGTGTTTCATGAAGTTTTTGTTTGACGATTTTTTTTTTGTTTGTTTTTACATCAGCTGAACAGTCGGTATGTTGTTAAACTACAGTACAATCAATCAAACACACTGTACTGATATCCCTCACAGCCTTGTTTTCATTCCTAGCAAATAATTAATATGGCTCAGCATTAAAGGGATTTTGGTCAGAGCAATATGAATGCAATTACATTTTTTTTTTCCTTATTGCTGTAACTAAGTTTTTTTGTTAGGTGCCATTGCAACAAAATAAAGAGTATAGGATGCACATTATGTGTGCATATTATGTTTTATAGTATTTTATCAATGATATTCCAAAAGCATATTCTGGCAAGATAATTTAATCATCAGGTCAACAATGTTAAATATATACAAAATAATTATGATCAATATTGTTTTCTATTGTTTAAGTAAAAAAAAAAAAAAAAGTGTATTTTTATTTTTCATTTCCCAAGTTGTTAAGCGCTAAAGTATTGTGCAAAGTATGCATAATTCATGCAATTTATTTCTGTGTATGTGAATGAAGGCAAATTAAGTTTTGTGGTCTGTCGCCTTAAAAAAAAGAGTAAATTGAGTAGTGCTGTGTGGCAAGTTTTATTCTTCATCAACGCATAAAAAAAACTAAATTGTAAAATTCTACATTTAATAAAAATAATTAAAAAAAATCCGTCATGATTCTCGCGCCGCTTCCTGCCAGTCATCACTCACAGAAAGCACGAGGCAGCCGCGAGAGAAGACGACGATACAAACAAACAGCGATATATTGACTTTAAGACAATTTGGAACAGTAGTTCCAACAGTTTTAATTTGCTTTAGATAATAAATATTACGGCGAATGAGTTCGTGAAGGGTAGTTTTACAGAGGAAAAAGGCTCATTTTGGTAAGTTGATAAGCACAAACGCAAAATATGCTAACTGACCAACATTACAGGTGTTAAAATAACAATACTAAATTTTGTTTATCTATCCATCTATCTATCTATCTATCTATCTATCTATCTATCTATCTAGTACAGCTCATTCCTTATAGTTTCTAATACAATATGCTGATTTTGACAATTTAAAAGGATAAATATTTGTGCATGTAGTGGCAATAAAACGAATATTTCTGTTAATATTGCCTGGTAAGATCTTGGACGAGAGCAGGCCTTGTCTTATAAATGCAGATCAGGTTTTATGGCAACCCCATCCATTTTGAAAGGAAGAGTTATTCAGTTCACGGATGTTTTATTGATGGCGAGCCACCCAACTAAGCCTGAAGATACTTCACATAGGCAAAATAAGATTCATTGCTCCAGAATAACAGACCTGGATCTCAAGACCTGTGCTGAGGTAAGACTGTATCATCCTCGCACAACGCAACATTTACAGCTGCTGAAGTGGATCTGAACTCTCTTGTTTGTCTTGACAGATATAAAGCTCTTGAGAAAAAGATTGCAAAGCCTTGAGTTTTTTATTTCTTATTTCCGCAAGGCTTTATAGCCTTGAGAGAGGGAGAGAGAGATGACCAGTCGTTTTTGAAGTTGATGGATTTTTTGAGTGTTGTTTTGAGTGATGCAGCTTTTGCTGACTGTATTAATACGTTTTGGCACTTTAAATTGATTTCGCTTAACTGCTGAGTCTGCTGCTGAAGTCTTGATTGCGACTGGTTCATGCACATAGATGTTGATTAATATTTTGTACTGCATGTCATCACAATATCACTTTGTCATGTTCTTTTCTAATTGTTACAAAAGTAAAATGAACTTCAAAGAGCCATACAGTGGCCTATAGCAAAGCAAGTGGTCAAGCAAATCTGATAAAATTGACAAATTGGCCAAAAGCTGAAAAGGACTACTGCCAAAAATCGTATGGACATATATAATATGTGCATATTTAATAACCTTTCTCAGTGCAGATGTGGATTGACTGTAAGAACAGTAGTGGAGACTGGTGTTGGTTTGGCACAGGGTTAATTGGGTGCTGTCACAAAAATGTGACTTTTTGCCCTCTTGATCCACACTCTGATTCTATCAATACATTAGAAAATTAAAACCTGTCAAGCTGAAGACAGTTTGTCAAATTTGCTGTCAAAACAAAAATGAACCCCATTCGGCTAAAAATATTAGATAATAAGAGATTTAAAATATGGCAGTGTTTGTTAGAGATAGAAACCAGTGATAAGTGTTTCTGACATTAACATTAGCACAGTATTTACTTGTGCAATTAATTTTTTTTTTTTTTTAATATTATTTCTGGTCCACTCCAGACAATAATGTTTGATTCAGAAATTCAACTAGAGTAGCAAAAATATCTGAAGTCACCCAGTTGGCTTTTTAAGTGGAAAAAGTGCTAAACGATTATAAAATATTGTTACAATTGTACTTCATAAATGTGTTAATTTGGTTTTAAAAAATCTTTTAACACGGCAACTGCCAGCAATCCATGTTTTGGTGTTGGTTAGCTTGACAGTTCAATAATTTAAGTCATGACTTGCTATAACATATTTTGCTTTATAAAATAAAATATGGCAAAAGATGTTCTACATTTCAGTGTGTCTGTTTTAAAGCAATTGTTAGGGTTAGCCTAAAAATACAAATAAATACATAATAAAACTGGTATCAAAATGATTAAATAATACAATTATTCTAGTTCCATACACTTTACAGCTTTCTAGTTCCAAACCTGTGATGTGAATGAAACGTATTTTGTGTGTGTGTGTGTGCACGTAACACACAAGAAGTTTTGCTGAACTTAGACATTACTCTTTTCAATACAATGAAACTGAATGGTGGCATGGGCTGTCATGCTTCAAAAAGGACAAAAAAAAGCTCCATAACCAGTTGAAATTTAAATATAATAGTTATTCACAAAAAACTATTTTGTGGGTGTTGTGTTTGAATGCAAGTCACATGGACCACATTTATCCCACTTTTTAGCCATTCACTTTCATTGTTTGGAAAAGTGCACTGTTAACATACTAGCTAACATATCCTTTTGTGTTGCAGAGAAGAAAGAGAATCACACACATGAGGGTGAATAAATGATGACAGAATTTTCATTTTGGCTCAACTATTTCTTTACGTGTTCATTTGTACTTTTGTTGGGTTATCGTAATGTTTGTTCCTCCAAAGAAGAAAGAAAATTGTGCCAACCAATTCTGCTCTCCCCTACAGACATTGCCTTAAAAATGTTTGCCATCTGTTTACAGTAGTCGATCATGACAAAACATTTCAAATGAGTGCAAACACAGCTCTGTAAGTCCTATCACCATCATTTCACTCAGACCAGAATGATGATGGTCTCTTTGTTGGTATCTTCTGTCTTGAACCGTGTTGTTTTGTAGGACAGTTCTGCTCTGCTGCTTTGTGGAAGTCATGACTGCTGGGGCCGGGTTTGTGTGTGCGTTTCGTCGTATATACGTGTGCCCGAGGGGGGCAGGGCTGGCCTCTGCATCTTTCTCTTGCTCCGTACGGGCCTCAGATGGGTGATTCATACTGGTTCCTCGCTGGTAACAGGAGGGACATCCAGCTCTTTATTACCCTCATCCGTCACCATCAGTTCATCAATCCAAAGACCGGCGGCTCTGACCAGTGGCTGCTCTTCCCGAGTCCCTCGTCGCCTCTTTCTGCGATGAATGGGAAATTTACGCTGTCTCAGATGCACACGAACATGGAGGCAGCGGCCCATCAGCCTCGAGACAGTGTCAGGGATGAAGTCCCTTGAGATTTGAGTGTGAAGATGCTGCTTGTTTCTTGCCGTCGCCTTTTTTTTATTGTCCCTGCTTCCTCTAACATCAGTTCTTTACTGTTGGGTTTAGTTGTAGAAGTATCACTGTTGCTAAATATTGCAAAACTCAGTTCTGTTGGGAATGTGATTACCATACACTACTGTTCAAATGTTTGAGATCAGTAAGATTTCTTTTAAAGATATTGATGCTTTTATTTAGTATTCAATTGATCAAAAGTACAAAGTACAAGAAATTTATAATGTTACAAAGATTTCTATGTCAGTTAAATGTTGTTCTTTTGAACTTTCTATTCATTAAAATATCCTAAAAAATGTATGGTTTCCACGAAAATATGAAGCAGCGCAACTGTTTTCAGCACTGATAATAATAATAATAATAATAATAATAATAATAAATGTTTCTTGAGCATCAAATCAGCATATTAGAATGATTTCTGAAGGATCATGTGACACTGAAGACTGATGCTGAAAATTCAGCGCTGCATCACAGGAATAAATTATATTTTAAAATATATTCAAATAGAAAACAGTAATTTTATATTGTAATATTATTTCACAATAGTTCCTTTTTGTTTGATTTTATTACTTTTTTTTAATTAAATGAATGCTGCTTTGGTGAGCATAAGAGATGTCCTTCAAAAACAAATCCAAGCTTTTGAACAGTAGGGGTTTTTGAAAAGAAAATACCCATTTACTTCCACATTTTGATGCATTTCTGAGTGAAACAATATTTAAGAAGAAACAAAAAATGTAGATTGGAGCTTAATTTTATCCATTAGTTTTGAGTGGATTGTGAAAATGTGCTTGTTACCAGAATGGAGGCTGAATGCATGTTTGCTAATGCTGTGTTGCTGGATGGTTGCCAGAACGTTGTTTTTCAGTTGCTAATGTGTTCTAGGTAGTTTTGAGCATGTTGCCAGGAGATTGCAGGGTATTCTCGGAAGGTGCTAGATGGTTGATTACATTTCCAAGTTAAAAGAGTCCACCAAAAGTCTCTATCTAGGTCTGCATGACTCTGGTCCCTCCTTTAATGTAAGTCTATGGGCTGTTTTCATATGTATTATCATCTGGTAGGTGAAAAAAGTCATAACATCTCTCCTCAGCAAGCTGCATGATTTGAGTTGTTGTTCATGTCCATAGTGCTAACGGTGCTCAACAGTAAAATTGTTTCTTTTATATTACAGATTATTTATTTATCGGTTAATATTTGACTTTTCATTTTTAAATGCCTATTTGCCCTGTTTTTAATTTATAAGTATATTTCCTCTGCTGTCATCTAATACTCACTATTTTTTGGTGTTTTTAAAGCTGATGCTTAAAAATACAAATAATGAATAACAGTTTAATTTTAAGCAAATTGAAACAATTCCTTTTAATACTGTGCTTTATAATGTTAGGATGGCTTCATTCAGTACTAGTAATTAATATAATTGGTTTCACGTTTTAATTTTTATTTTATGCATTTATTTTTTGTTTTGAATCTGTTAGACTAAGTAGTATAATATTTTAAAGGGGTCATATGATGTTGCTAAAAAGAACATTATTTTGTGTATTTGGTGTAATGCAATGTGTTTATGTGGTTTAAGGTTAAAAAAACACATTATTTTCCACATACTGTACATTATTGTTGCTCCTCTATGCCCCACCTTTCTGAAACGCGCCGATTTTTACAAAGCTCATAGCTCTGAGAAGCGAGGCGTGCTCTGATTGGCCAGCTATCCAGTGCGTTGTGATTGGCCTAATACCTCAAGCGTGAGACGGAAATGTTACGCCCCTTACAGTATTGTGATGCCGTGTCCCGGCACGGCAACGAAAAAACAATAAAACCTATTACAAATGAAGCATTTCTTGTATCCATTGGGGACATAATTACTGATTATAATGACTCATACGGTCTTTTAATGCATCGCGTTGCATCACGACACGTAAACATTACCATGTCTGCATTTGTGATCAGAGAAATGACAAACAACAAGTGCTACTCTACAGAGCTCAAAACTCTCGTTTGAATAGTCAGTGGCAAATTCTTTAAATATGAAAACATACTTACAGGCTGTGAGTCAGATGCACCAGACTGTCCTTGCAAAGTTGGAATTGTCCCACTTTATAGAAACAGTCTTTGAGCACAGCTGGCAGGCTACTCCGAAGTTCAGGAAATAGTCCTCTGAAAAATGCACTGCACACACTCTAATATTTGGGTTGAACTGTTCTGGAACAGTGTTGTAAATACAACTTAACCACTGATTAGTTGTGTCCTCTTTTGGAAGCCCAAACAAAGTAGTTTCACTTTCTCAATGAAACACAGTGTCTCCAGGACATGGCGCCGGCGGCAGCAACAATACTACAGCAAGAATAAAAGTCCCACCTTCTTTCATTGCTTATACATTTGGGCGGTGTTTTGCAAATCTCCCCACACCGTGACGTAGACATGTGGGGCTGTGTTTGAATGAGCCATTTTAGGTGGGTGTGGTCAAGTCTTAACTTTTATAAAGAATATCTCTTTGCTTTTGAGACTTTAGTCTTTGCTAACTTCAGGGATCTTATCTATGCACAAATAGCTTGTAACACTCCAAAGAGAAAGGAAAACTTGAAATTGCATCATATGACCCCTTTAAGAAATCCGAACGAGTGCGTGGGCAACTGTGGCACGCATACTTTGAACAGTAAAGGTCAAAGAGGAGAAGAAGTTGAGAAATCGAGTGATTAACGTTGTTTAACTTTTAATAAGATCAAGTTCTATGGCCTGTTGTCCAGGTCAGGTTTTATGTTCCAGTTAAAAAGTTTGACATTGGACAACGATTATCCTGTGATATGTGTACATGGAGAAGACATGCATGACAACAGAATTAAGTAGGGATGGGGAGTCGATTTCCAAAAGAGTCGATTCCTGAATGAAGAAGGTGCTGATGAGAGATTTGCAGACGATTTCCTGCATGACATCAAAGTACTGGCAGAGTTTATTCGAATGCGAGGATCCGCCTCGCGGTACTTTGATGTCACACAGTGATCATTCTGCGCAGTGCTGTTTCAAGTCGAATGCGCCTAATAAGCGTTTCTCTAGAGTCGGAGTCGACTCCAGCACTGAATCGGCTCTCGTTGTCAACTCCGGAATGTTGATATCTTCACTGCTTCTCAAATCTCTATATAGTGTCTGGCAATTGAGTACAGTATCTCAGCAAAGAGTGAACGAAATTAAGTGAGGATCCGTTTGCAGTGCAGTCCCTGAGCGGTGCAGAAGCAGCAGCACGGGCTCATTGTGCTTTCACATAAGACGCGTTTGAGTGCGCTTGGGCTAAGTGATTCGTGGGCTGTTTGAATGGGCCATGCACGCGTGCGTCATATAGCTGGAGTTGTCGCAGAAACAACTTTTCCCCATACTTTTATCCTACATGAAGTATACTTTAGAAATAAATAGCAGTCATAGTAAATTTAGTTTGTAATTATACATACTTCTGTGACAGCTTTATAGTTTAATTGGATGCTTTGCTATGCAATGTTATGTTTAATGCACACAATTTGGTTTTCCGGTAACACTTTACTTGAAGGGGTGTGACATGACACTGCTAATCATGACATGACACATGTCATGAATATGAAGTTTATGCATGTTTATGACAACTGTCATTAAGTGTCATTCGCTCAGTTATGTCATTTTTAATGCAAAGATGACATTGTTTGAGATGTCTTTGTTATGACAACTTGACATAAACCAATACATCATAACCTGTTTGTCTTTGCTTCATGACAACTTGACATTTCCAAGACATCATAACCTGTCATAAATCTGTCATAAACATGACACAGCAGATTAATTATCAAACTTAAGAAACTACTTAGCTTTATGGGTTAACATTACATTAAACTGTGGTTGGTCTTGACATTGGCTGTCATGAGGCCATTATAATTGTGTCACAGAATATTTTTCTGACCACTTTATTCAGTGATACAATTGAATTTGCCATTAAATGTCATTAAGTGTTAATACTCTGTCAAAGTGTTTTATGACAGTGTCATGAATATTTTTTCTTGACTCTGAATTCATAGTGGTACAAATTAATTTGTCATAGAGGAAATTGTACTCCTGTTCTTGAGTCATTGGAAACTCACTTCAAAATCCAACACGTTCTCACTCCCAACTCGTCACATATTGATAGACAATATGATAGACACATATTGGTCAGGACCACTTGGCGTTGCTTTTTGACTCTCAAGATACCTCTTTAGCCTCATTTTTTTAACGTGCAGGGTCCTCCGTTGTTTTCAGTTGTTTGTGTTAATTTACTGCTTTGCATGCATTCGTAAAAAATTGAAATAATTTTATATAATTTTTTTACTTTCATTGGAGCACCTAACCCCACCCTTACCCTAAACCTACCCACTATTGAACAATATAAAACACGTAACAGGCAAATATAAGTGCAGTCACAGGTATTTATTGCAAAAACTGACCATAAAAAAGCAGTATAAAAGCATTACAAACAAGTCGTGTTGCATTCCAAGTCTTCTGATATACGAAGAAGCAGAGGTAGACAGTAGAAGTATTTTTACTTTACTCAAGTAAATTTAAAAAGTATCTGTAGTTTATCAGAGTGTTTTTCTTTGGAAAGCTTTTACTTTACTACACTCCAAAGCATAATGTCTTACTTTTTACTGCACTACATTTCAGAAATAAAAGTTGTTGTTTGTTTTACCTTTAATACTTAAGAACATTAAAAATGTAGTTCCTTCTTGTACTCAAGTAAATCTTTGAATTACTTTTACTTGAGTAAAAGTAAGAAAGTAATAGATTTCTAATGTAATTCAGTATTAAATGATATTTAATATGAAACGTAGTGCAGTAAAAAGTACAATACTATGCTTTGGAATGTTGTGAAGTAAAGTTTTCTAAAGAAAAACACTCTGATACAGCACTGACACTTGAAAAGTACTTTTAAAGCAGAGTAAAAATACTTCACTACTGTCCGCCTCTGTGAAGAAGAGAGTAAAACATAAGGTTTTAATCGCTGAAAATGATCCCGCTCCGTTAACGTGCTCACATCTCATTCAAAAGCATACTCCCGTCCCATAGCATGTCGCACTCAGTCACGAGACACACAAGAGTCAATAGCATTTCACAACCAAGGCTGATGTAAGGCTTCTTCTGTCTGGCGGCATTTTTTGAATTCGCGCACAGAGACTGCACACAGGAAGAGCTTTACGGCGGACGGAGACGGAGACGGTGATCGCGTCTATTCCTCTCACAAATCAATCGTTTTACCTCGGAAGACTTTGAACAGTGGCGGACTGGCCATCTGGAGCACCGGGAGTTTTCCCGGTGGGCCGCTGTACAATGTGGGCCGGCCCGTTGCATAAATATGAAAAATGAATTGTAGTAAATGTACGTATAGGCTGTCCTTCCATCGGCCCAGACGAATGGCCCGCGTGGCCCACTTGACTCGGCTCAGTGCAGCGGCTCAAAAGCGCTCGTCAATGTCAAGATGTTTGAAATAGCCAATCAGATCGAAGAAGGCTGGATTTACTGTTCACAGACGCTGAGCTGCGTGCGACTTGAATGCAAGTTGAGGTAAGATGTAAGCAGCTAAACATGACGAGACAATTCAGCAATATTTGCCAACCGTTTATGATTAAAAAAAAAAAAAAGTTAAACGAAAGACATTCATCTTCAGGAATGCAAACTACTACTGGCCTTTTCAAATTTCTCAGATTTTAATGCCATTTACGTTATTCATCACAATGTAGCCTACATAATATAGCAGTTTTCAGCAGACATGAGATAAGAGTTAATGTATATCTCTATATAGGCTTTCTTCCGTGATTTCACGTGTCTAAGAAAATGTTTAAAAATCTATAAAAATCATACTCTGTCTTACTCTAGAACATTGTAAATCTGAAGACTTTTGCTTTCGAGTGCTGTGCATTGGAAAGTGATTTATATTATAGGCTTAATAAAAATATAATTTGCTTATTAATTCACACATGCATTATTTTAGGTGGTTAAAAGTATGAAATAATTAAGGCTTTTTATTTATTTATTTGAAAGAAGATTTAATTTATTTGATCAAAAATACAGTAAAAACAATAATATTATGAAATATTACACTTAAAATAGTGGTTTTCTATTTAGGATATTTTAAAATTTCATTTATTTCTGTGATCAAAGCTGAATTTTCAGCATCATTACTCCAGTCTTCAGTGTCCCTTCAGAAATCATTTTAATGCTGCTTAATTATTATCAGTTATTATTTGTGATCAATTATTAATAATGGTTTTTATTATTGGTATAATGGTTCTCAGTTAAAGAACAGCATTTATTTGAAATATAAGTAGTTCGTAATAAGTGTAAATATCTTTACCGTCACTTAAATCAATTTAATGCAACCTTGTTGAAGAAAAATATATATTTATATTTTTTTGTCTTACCCAAGACTGAATAGTATCACATTTTCCACAAAAATATTGTGCAGCACAACAGTTTTCAACATTCATAATAAACAGAAATGCTTCTTGAGCAGCAAATCAGCATATTAGAATGATTTCTGAAGGATCATGTGACACTGAAGACTGGAAATTCAGCTTTGATCACAGCAATAAGTTATTTTAAAAACAGCTATTTTAAATTGTAACATTATATATTTCACAGTACTGTTTACTGTATTTTTATTATCAAAATAATTTGTATACTCTTTTCCACAATTGGAGCTCTATTCCTTAAAATGATAGATGTCAAGCTCATGCAAAAGGACAAATACTGTATATGACCAATAGAAAGGCCTATAAAAACAGTCTACATTCTGCACTATTCAAGTCTTAAACGATACCAGAACATTGTGTCATATGGACTGATAATAAAGGTATTTAAATTTAGTGATATTAAACTGTCCCTCGCAAAAAATTATTAAAAATTATTTACTATTTGCCATATACACCAAGACAATTTGTAATGTAAAGAAGTACGCCAGTCATTTATTGAGTGGTGCAGTGTGTTGCGGACCGGGTTTGGTGGGCCACTCTGTGCCAAAAAGTCCAGGGCCACTTTTTGGCCCCAGTCCGCCCCGACTTGGAATATTAATACTTTTTGAATAAATTATGACGGTAGTTGTATCTGCCTGATATATCTTGTGTTTTACTGACAAATGGTAGGTTTAGGGACAGGGGTTGGGTTATGTGCTCATAAATGTGTATTGTAATGTGCCAGACTTATCCATGATGTAAAAAAGCATGTCAAGAAAATATAAATGTGAGGGATGCTGTAATTAACTGTTTTTGCAGTGATATGGACCAAATGCTGCATGGCTTAAACCACCATTGTACTGTTTTCATTTAATTTTGGGTGAATCGCACTTCAAATGCAATACAATATAATTTTATCAATTATTATTATTATTGGATGACTGATTTTATTTCTCTAACACTTGATCATCTTTTTTACGACAATTGAAATTGTCTATTATCTAACCTTCTGTTGGAGGAAACTTAACTCTGCAGTCCGTAACTTTTTTTTTTTGTTAAAAATGATCCGAAATCACTATTTGAGCATGTACATAACCAGCCAATGTTCAAAACTATCGCCTTACTTTAGCCCGATTCACAACGGTTAGCTTATAATAATGTTTTCTAATTTGAGTGGTACGGGTAGGTTTTCGCGGGAAATTCGAGCATGGCACTGCAACATTACGTCACGTCTGTAAACAAAGAAGTTGTCCCGGCTACTAGGCTATCGCATGTGAGGATCCTGCAGGTGGCGGATCATTTATAGCCTTGTCTCACAGCAGCTAGAATAATTAAACTTATCATTTTGAGGTGGATTGTAATCCAGAAAGGATTGTGTTTATGAAACACATGTGAATGAAATTAAATTATATTCCAGTTTTAAATATGCTTCTGATTACAGATAGCCAACATGGGATTACACAAGTTTTTTGTATTTTAAATAGAACCAGTTTGAAGGAAGATTAATTTGCTTTTTGGATTAAAAGAATTTCTTAATATGAAATTTGAATGGTATGACAATTAGATATTAGACTGTCCAGAAATTGAAATCTACACGCTAATACACACTATACTCATAGTCACGCAATGCTGATGTTGTTAACATTAATAATTTGAGAACAAAGTATAACAATGATAATACTCTGCACAGTTAGATGTGATATGAGCTAACTGATCTTTAAATTTAATCACCATTGGTAGCGCGATTTACTGTAATGCTTTTTTCCTCAGTTGGGCAGAACAAACGTGGCAGACTTGTTACTTACTTGTTCAGATGACAATATACGGTGAAAATTCTTATTTAGGTCATATATTCCAAGACATAGGCTAGAATCTGTGATTGCGAAGTACAGTAAATGTCCCACACTGGTGCGTGAATGACTGCCACACATTCACCTCATAACATTAGATTCATCCACGCTGGAGCCGTGCCGGAACACCGGATCACAACCCCACGCACGGAAGATAAGAAAGAGACTGCAATTCCAGGTTTTCAAACAGAGATGGCGACAAAGAGGTAAAAGTTACGGACTGCAGCTTTAAAAAAACATTATTAAATGAAAAATATTCATGACGTTGTTATAAAATACAGAGTATTAACACTTAATGACATTTTATGACAAATTCAATTTGTACCACTGAATAAAAGTGGTCAGAAAAATATTCATGACACAATTATAATGGCCTCGTGACAGCCAATGTCAAAACCAACCATATGACAGTTTAATGTAATGTTAACCCATAAAGCTAAGTAGTTTCTTAAGTTTGATCATTAATTTGTTGTGTCATGTTTATTACAGATTTATGACCGGTTATGATGTCTTGGAAATGTCAAGGTGTCATGATAAAGACACTGACAGGTTATGATGTATTGGTTTATGTCAAGTTATCATAACAAAGACATCTCAAACAATGTCATTTTTGCATTATAAATGACATAACTGAGCGAATGACACTTAATGACAGTTGTCATAAACATGCATAAAACCTAAGACAATAAGACATGTGTCATGTCATGATTATGAAGGTGTCATGTCAGTCTTATGCATACCCCTTCAAGTAAAGTGTTACCGAATAAACAAATCAATGTTTGCATTCGTATGCATTTACTCATTTACTAACTGCTTGTTTTCTTTAAAAAACTAACACTAGCTTTTCTATTTTTTTGTATTCTATTTGTTTTCTTTTTATTTATTATACAGTTAACAAAAGCAAAAAAGCCATTCAAAATATATACTGTATGTGTGTGTATTTACATATACATAATAAATATACACAGTACACGTACATATATAATGTAAACAAAAACTTTTATTTTGGATGTGATTAATCGTGATTAATCGTTTGACAGCACTAATTAAAATGCTGACAACTAAACACTACTGTAACTGTTTAGGCTAACATTAGGTAGCTAGAGATGCTATTTCCAAAATGACATCATAATGGTATTATTGATAATCAATAACTTACCTTCATAGTCATGAACATATTTTAAACAGTTATAATATTTGATTTCTCAACTCTACAGCTGTGCAGTAAAATTCACTTTAAAGATATACTGTTCATTCATGAAGATGACATGAAAAAAAGTGCCAAAAATGTGTCGCCTAGCGGAAAACAAAGACTTTTAAGATGAAAATGACATTAAATTACCATTATAACTAGTAGATGCAGCAGAGGATCACTCGTTAGCTAAGCTGCCATTTTAATTTCAAATTTTTGTACTTTTATTGTACTGAAGTATAAGGTATAGCAAGTGCAGGAATCACAAAGTCTCATGTCATTTAATAAATAAATAAATATGCCCCAAAACCAACAGCGTATAAGGAAGAATTATCTAAATACTACTAAAATATAAAAAAATAAATAGTTGAAATAGTTAAAGTTAAATATAAACTTAACTACAAATGAAATAAGTTCATTATTAATGGTATAACAATTAAATGCATTAAATATTTTGAAATATTTTAGATTTAATTTAGTAACTACATTTAAGTTTCATCTTTAACTGTATAAGCTGCTACACTGCTGACTATTCAGTCAACACAGACTTGTTACTGTTATAGTTTTGCTACTCTGAATTTAGTCTGAATCACTTAATGCACAGCTCTGTTTTGACATTGGCTTGTCTTCCATTATCACTGTCAATCATAGCAATGAGTCACAGAACAATTTAGCAGATTTACCTGCGTAATATTTAACAACCGCGTTTGTCATTCCTTAAATGGTATACGTGGACATTTGGTCCTCTCAGATAAACAAAAATTCTCTTCAAATTGTGAATGGATTTTCTAGAGAAACTGAGCAAAGGGCGCTCCCCTTACAGCACAGTACATTTGACCGGAAATGACTGAGCTGGCTTATCTAAAACCAGGAAATAATCGTACATATGGTCAATTGACAGAGCATTAGTGATTGCTTTGAAATACACTATATTGCCAAAAGTATTGGGTCGCCCCCTTCTAATGAACAGGTTTGACTACTTTAGTAATTTCTGAGAACAAATCTTAATGTTAAAGCATATAATGATATTCTAGGAAATTGTGTGCTTCTAATATTATAGCAACAGTTTGGACAGGACCCTTTTCTATTCTAACATGACAATGCCTCTGTGTATAAGGCAAGGTTCAAAAAGAAAATTATTGATTCAGTCACTTGACTGGTCTGCATAAAACCAAGTCCTAATCCCATTTTAACACCTCTGGTGTGACTGTAAATGCAGACCTTGAGCCAAAAACTCATCACCAAACATCAATGACTTGTACATACACTATATAGACAAAAGTATTGGGATACCCCCTTCTTTAGAACAGAAAAACGCACTTCCAAATCTGTGGCAACAACGATGGGAACATAATTCATGTATTTAAAAATTGTATTTCCATCTCTGTTGCAACAGTTTTGGAAGTGTCTAAAATGACTGTACCCATATGTACAGGTCACTGGTGTTTGGTGATGAGTTTTTAGCTCAAGGTCTGCA
The DNA here is from genome assembly GCA_021397915.2 of Tor tambroides. Taxonomy (NCBI): domain Eukaryota; kingdom Metazoa; phylum Chordata; class Actinopteri; order Cypriniformes; family Cyprinidae; genus Tor; species Tor tambroides. Next base: position 163,036 of record JAFVLL020031096.1, read on the forward strand.
TTTACAGACACACCAGAGGTGTTAAACTGGGATTAGGACTTGGTTTTATGCAGACCAGTCAAGTTCTTCCACACTGACTGAATCAATAATTTTCTTTTTGAACCTTGCCTTATACACAGAGGCATTGTCATGTTAGAATAGAAAAGGGTCCTGTCCAAACTTTTGCTATAAAATTAGAAGCACACAATTCCCTAGAATATCATTATATGCTTTAACATTAAGATTTATACTCATGGAAATTACTAAAGTAGTCAAACTTGTTCATTAGAAGGGGGCGACCCAATACTTTTGGCAATATAGTGTATATTGGATACAATATTTTTCATACTTTTTCCCGGTTTTCCCTGGATCTGTTTTTTTTTCCCTCTCTTTTTACATTACACACAAACTGAACTTTATTACATTTATTGCATGAAATGACCAGTATTATACACCTCAAAGGGAATTTAAACTTTCCGGTATCAAATTCTACATATTGTTTGATGTTTTATTGTTCTGTGTTGTGATGTGATTGTATTTGCTATTATTATTATTATTATTATTATTATTGTTACAGTTAAGTGTTATTTTTATATTCCACTTCTGGTCTCCTGTATAAGCTTTATATCTTCCTCCACACTCCTTTTGAGTCTAGAACTGGTCCAGTGGATATTTGCATTGGAGGACGCAAGTGCTACATACTGTGTGTGTGTGCATCATAAATCCATTATCAGTGCCTTAGAAATTTTTGCACTAATGCTGTGTGCTGCACAGATCACCTCCCATGTTGTTTACAATGTTACTGCAGGTTGTGCAACATACAATGAACAATGTCTACATCAGGGTGAGTTTACGCAAACTGCAAGCACTATTTGTTAGTAAAACAAATACAGTGGAAAAGTGCACCTTTAGAATAATAAAAAAAAAAAAATACAGAATTCCCATACAGACATGAACAGTCACCCAACTGGATCCCATTAAAATCCTATAGGAATGATCCTACAGCATATTTATGTCTTGTCCTATAAGATTTGTCCTATTGGAATCCTATAGGAACGGTTCCAAAATATGATAGAAATCTTATAGATAACAGTCAGAACAAAATCAGCTCTCTGAGATATACAGTATTGCACATTCGAGTGGTTTGTATCTGAATGAAGTGATCCCCGTACACTGACTAACCACTGACGCTGAACCGCATAATCAACAGAAGAAAGAATGAAGCAATCTCCATGTTTTATCTCGATGAATTTCCTCACAGAGGCACGCAATAATGTAGGGAGGATGTTTTCTCATGTCTTTGATACCACTATTCACTATTTAATTTGAAAAACATTCATTATATCTATCTAGCCAAGTTTCGTATGTAAGTTTCCCTTACAGTAAATGCGAACGTCGCAAGACCGGAAGTAAGCGTGCACACACTCGTGTCGCCATCTTGTGCATCGAGCCCACTGAATTGAATTGATTTATTTAGTTACCTAATTAAACTTGTTTATGTATTATAGTTCAGCATATTTTCATTTTATTGTATTTTAATACTATTTATTTCTAATTCTATTTACTTGATATTTTTAGTTTTGAATATAGTTTGCAATATTGGGATTATTATGAAACATTTATACATATATAACAGCAATGGTTTTGTTAGTTTAATTGATTGCATTTAATTGAACCAAGTTTTTATGACAGTTCAGCATCTTTCATTATTATTAAGCTTATATTTAAAATGTAATATTTAAATGCATATGTAAATGTATTATTTTAATGTGTTGGCAAAACCTGCTAGATGAACTTTAAAGAAGTATTGGCAACCTTACTTGTGTCACATGCCACATCGCCATCTGCAGGTGTGATGTCTTCAGATCTACTCCTGAAGTAGGATCTACTCCTACTCGTGTGCAAATAGCTCATTACATCAAAACTATTATACCTATTTTGGTTGTTTTTAATTTTGTTAATATTTCAGCCACTCACCAGTTGCACTGTTTTATATTTGTGTTTACTTGATTTTCATTAAGCTTTTAAATAAATAGGGTTTTATCTTCATTCTTATTTTTATACATTTACACACATGAGCCCCCGCTGTGGCCATGATGCACCCTTCTGCCAAACCTGCATTGGTGTTAACGTCACACAGTGGACTATTACTATATAGTCAATATGGCATAACTGTCAATGTGGACCTATAGGAGGAATGCAGACTGCATTTACCTGGTTGAAGCCTTTTGATGCCAGTTCCTGGTGTAGCCGGTTGAGGGCCAGCTTTCCGGCGATGATTCCTGACTGCAGGTTGACCTCATCAAGGGACGAAGGCTTAGCCTGAGGATTCCATTTGCTATAGAAGCGCTCCTCTGATACCACTGAGATCTGATGGCAGATACAAAAAAGTAGGACTTTTGAGATGTACTCAAAAAATGAACTCAATCCATGTTTTGTGAGTGAGTGTGAAGTTCTCTTGCCTGGTGGGGTACTAACTCATCGTAGCCTCTGGTGCTACCGGTGGCACAGCAGGCCATAGAAACAATAGCAGAGCTGGGCAGTGAATCATATACAGAGCGGATCTACAACACAGAACATCATAATATGAACTCATTCAAGTGGCTCCATCAACATACTGTAATATGTGTTTGAAATGCTATACCTGAATAGGGCACTCATTATCATGTGTGACATCTAGGAACATGGCATGGGCAATACTGGGCACCAGAGGCCTGAGACTGGGTTGAAGAAAAGCTCCCACAGGTTCCCCTCCGTACCGGTACACCAGCCTACCCTCCTCATGACTGTCTCCAGCGCTCATCGCCTCTACAACAGCACAAAGGATGACTGAATGAATGAATTTAATACGTGTTACTTATTTCTCACAAAAAATAAAATTCACTCATTCATGTCATTGCAAACCTGTATGGCTTTCATTTTTTCAAAATTCAATATTATACGTAAACATATCTGTTATGAATTAGACATCGTCACCTCTCATGAACACACCAAGGAGAGCTAGATGTCAAGATTTTCAATAAATAATGACTCCAAATCAGGCCCATTTCTTACTCAAATCTTTTGTTTGACATCAAAAGACTTGGAATATAGGTAGGGCTGCAACAACTAATCGATAAAATCGATTATTATCGATTATGAAAATCATCGACAACGATTTTCATTATCGATTATTCGGGTCTGCCCACAGTGCACGTCCAACTTCAGCCGGTTGCTCAAATTAAAGCACTGAATAATGCATGTTTATGGACAAAAATGCATCTAAAAACAGTGGAGAAAACAATGAGATGCTGCGGGAGAAGTACGTGATCCTAGCTGCTCAAAACATGAGAATTCTTTATTTTAAGCTTTAAGTTAATGCATTAGCGTAATGGCTTGCCCTGTCAGGCGCTTTGACAGATGCGTGTGCGTCCTCAGCGCAAAAAACTTTCAGTTTACGGTCATATCCTTATCTATAAATGTCACAAATTCACGCGAGCATTTCCATTTTTGCATAAAGGTCCGTCCTGACAGTCTGCGTTAAGTTTAAAATACCGAATGAGCGCCGGTGCGGCGGGCACGTGCACGCGCGTCAGACAGACGGAACACAGAGAGGGAGACAATTAATAGGCTATTCAGCGCAAAAATATCCATTGTGCTGAAATATCTGTTGTTGAAAGTTAATTTAAGGTTTAAAAGTCAACATGCAGTGCGAGTATTTTATGAGAGTAGGAACTGTTAAGGGATAACAGCGTGTAATTGTCTGAATATAAATATCAGACGCTTCATAGCCGCCTTATTACAGGATAAAGAAATGACAGTAAGAGGTGATTGTGATCAAAGTGAACGTGTTCCTGCAGAACATTACTCTTACCTGTTGGTTAACACTGAGTTTGTGTTTTTATTCGTCTTTATTATCTTTATTATTATTTAAATTTTTAATAGAGATTTAAACTATATTCACTATACAGTGCTCAACAAATTTATCAAAACAAATTTATGTAAGGTTTTTAACAAATTATGTAAGGTTTGTGCCACTGCTGCTCTAAACTAAGAGTATTGGTGATTACCAAAATCATGTTTTAGCTTTCTGTATTGGTTAGTTCTCCAATATGCATAAGCTCTAGTAAAAGTAGTATGCTATTTCTAATGCTATAATTTAATTATTGCTGTTATCTATGAAAGAAAGGCAGAGTACTTTATAGTTTTTTTTCAGATACCCAATTACAGTCAAAAAGTACATAATGCAAGCAAGAATGCAAGCTGTTATGAGGCAATTTTTGTTATTATGTGAATAAATACTAATTAGTTGTTTCAGTTTGTAATTTGCCCAATAAATGACTAACATTTTTAGATTTAAACAAATTTTTGACAGATTCCTAAAATATTTGTGTTTTCTCTTTAGGTGGTCTAATAAATTAAGCACTGCATGTTTTCATAGCATTCAGTTGGCACGTTTGTTTGAAGGACATTGGGCAGAATGTGGAATAGTGTGTTTTTTTGTCAATAAAATAAAATAATTTTTAATCCGATTAATCGAAAGAATAATCGGCCAACTAATCGATTATCAAAATAATCGTTAGTTGCAGCCCTAAATATAGGTTTGGCACAACATGAGGTGAGTAAATGATGAAAAGCTAAAGAACAGAGCTATAGAGCTAAAGAGCATTACAATAATTTTGTGGTTAAGCTGTCAAGATAGGTAGAATCATAGTGATAATTTTTGGACACTAACAATCAAAAGTTTGGGGTCATTAAGATTTTTATTTTGATAGAAATGACTACTTTTATTTAGCAAAAATGCACTAACTTTTTCAAAAGTGACAGTAAAACATTTATAATGTTACAAAAAGTTTCTATTTTAAACTCTCCTCAAAGAATACTGAAAAAACAAAATCTCAAAATTATTAAGTATTGATAAGAATAAGAAATGTTTCTTCAGCACCAAATCAGCAGAAAACAGTTATTTAAAACATATTCCTCTTTCTACTGTCTTTTTTAACAAATGAATGCAACCTTGGTGAGATCTTTCCAACTCCAAACTTCTGATAGGTGATTTTAGTGTTTTAAACAATTTAAAAAGTTTGATGGAGTTAGATTTCATGTCATACACTAATGAAACAAAAACAATAACAAAACAGCCAAAATGCAAGACCAGGATTATTAGAAGGCCATACCTCTGATGAGTGAAGAGATTCCTAATCTAGTCACAAAGACATTATCCAGCTCCTCGCTGCCTGTGAAGAGCTCAGCCACCACGTACAGGTCAGGCCTGAGGGTGCGAGCAGCATCCAGCATAAACTGCAGCAAGCAGGGTTAGGGCACAGCCAAGAGGAAACCAAACCACGGTTGTTAGTATGTCAGGTGGGGTGTGAAAAATGGGTTCAGAAAGGGAGAGAGTCATGCCTCAAATGAAGCCAAAATGAGACAAGTAGAAAACAGGTTTGAGAGTTTTTGGACGTATATATTCAGGAGAGATTGTTCAGAGAAGAAATGACAGGTGATGCAGTGCAAAAAGAAAGACAAACAGATAAGACATTGTTAGTGTCATGCTAAAAGACTCTCCAATACCTCTGATAAGACTGGTTATTCCCAGCCGGTTAACAAACACATTGTCAAGCAGCTCGCTGCCTGTAAAGAGCTCGGCTATCACATAGAGATTGGGTCTGACTGATCTGGCTGCTGCCAACATGGCCTGCAGAGCACAACATGAGTTAAGTGAGAGGGGTTGCTGGCTTAAAAGTAAGTTTTAAAAGTGTTTTGTTGGGTGATATTTATGTCAATAATAAACAGCTGTTACCGATTTAATAATCTCTACATTTCTACTATATGGACATTACTTTGACACAGTCACCTATGATAAAAAGTTACTCTTAATTGTAATGTATAATCATTCATTCAGCCTTAAATCCTCTGCAGTGAATGGGTGCCATCAAAATAAGAATCTAAACAGCTGGAAAAACAAGTAACCCACACGGCTCCAGTGATCAATAAATGTCTTTTAAAGCGAAAAGCTGCATGTTTGTAATAAATTCATATTTTAAGATGTTTTTACTTTAAACTGTTGCTTCTGGCTAAAATATACGTTCTCTATCTATAAAACTGCTTTGAAAAAGCTGTCTCATCTGAATCATGAGAGAAATATGCACAGATCAAGCACAATTAACAAGCAGTTCTAAACAAATATGTCGGTAGATTTTGATGTGAGATGACAACAGGTGATGGACTTTTTCGCTGGAGGAAGCGTTGTTATGGATTATGGATTATGGATTGGTAAACATTTTAATGATGGATCTGTTTCTTAACAACGCACAGCTTTTCACTTTACAAGACTTGATGGACTGGAGTCGTGGATTATTTGTGGATTATTGTGATGTTTTTATCAGCTGTTTGAACTCTCATTCTGACGGCACCCATTCACTGCAGAGGATCCACCGGTGACTAAGTGAAGTAATGCTAAATTTCTCCAAATCTGTTCTGATGAAGAAACAAACTCATCTATGTAAAATCGTCTTGGATGACCTGAGTGAATGTAAATAAGTAAATGAGTAACTGCAAACTATTCCTTTAAAGAAGTGAACTTCAAAGAAGAGCCAAAGTCTCCTTTTTAACACTTGGTTTAAGAGACAATCTGTTACGGATAACTGTAATAGTTAATTGGAAAGTGGATATTTGTAGAAACATCCGCATTACTTCTTTTTAACTTGTAGTTTCATGCTCTTGAGCACAAAGTTTGTAATGTTAAATTAAACTGTAACCCTGTCAACCCTGTTACCCTTCTGAGGGTGTAACTAATACCAACATGACTAATCTCAACATGGCCAGATGGTTCAATGAATTTTATTAAGATTCAAACATTAATTTGTCTAAAACTAAAAAAAAATCTTATTAAACCTTTCATAATGAAAAAACACCATACTAAAATTGAAAATGGCGTCAGTGGCATAGCATGACCCTTATACCATCACTGGTTTATCAATAAGCAAAGGATGGAGAATAAGCCACACTTAATATTTTTAGTGTGAAGTATAGCCAATGACGGAGCAATGGTTGGATGGGGAACAATCATTATCCAAAATGTACTAATCAAGAGAGTAAATAACGATCTTGTCATATAAAAGTGTGTAAAGGAAAAAAAAATAAAAAATCCTTCCTGCCCCCCAATGTCTAATATTCATCTTTACATATAGTTAATCTTTAACACGTTATTCATCTGTGATCTAGCCAAAAGTAATAATCCATCTTTTGACATTGCCATAGTACCTCAGCCACATGCAGTGGAGTTGAATGGCAGTTATCCAGACGCACTCCCACAAAGTGCTTGGCTGTAATCTCGGTATATTTCTGCATGTGGGCCCACAGGTAGGGGCAGTCCTCGGGCCCGTTGCCATAGCGCAGTTTAACACTGTCACCCCAGCAGATCAGCTCCCTCCTGATGTAGACATTGGACCCTAACCAGAATGAGGAGAAGAAAAAGCAACTTTGATTCACCTTACTGCCAAAAGGCTTATAAATGTTAATTTAGCAATGACAGGGTTTCGTAAGTGTGTTGATATCGCCACCTTGTGTTTACAATGACATCACTGCTCTCATAGAAATCCATTGTGACATAGGCCTAGTTACATAGTGTCAAATCTGTGGATTTCTGAGGAGTGGATTTAAAAGTTTGGGGTAGGTAATATAGTTAATGTTTCTGAAAGATCTCTTATGCTCACCATGATTGCATTTATTTGATCAAAAAAACATTAAAAACAGCAAAATGTTGAAATATCACAAAAAATTAAAAGAACTGTTGTCTATTTTTAATATATTTTCAAATAAAATGTATTCCTGTGATGACATAGATGAATTTCCAGCAACTCCAGTTTTCAGTGTTACATTATCCTTCAGAAATTACTCTAATATGCTCATTTGCTGCATAAGAAACATTTATTATTATTATCAGTGTTGAAAACAGCTGGCTATTATTTCAGTGGATACTTTAATGAATAGAAAGTTTAAAAGAACATGCTTTTTTGAAACAGAATTTATTTGCAATTTTGATCATATAAATTCTATCCTTGCTGAATTTATTTATAAAAAAATAAATAAATAAAAATAATATATGTATGTATATATATTAGTGCTGTCAATCGATTAAAAAAATTAACTAATTAATTGCATGTTTTTCTGAAATTAATCGCGATTAATCCCACCTAACATTAAATTTTTTAAATATACTTTTATATTGCAATAATTTCACATTTAATCTTCAAATTAATGTAGAAACAAGGCCAGTATCACTGACACCAATACTACTGATGCCTCTATAAAATTGTTCTTTTTTTCCTAATATTTAACCATTGACTATAGCCATTCAACATTACAGTATAGGCCAACCCTAGCCCCGCCCCTGCATTAACGGCGTTAAATATTTTTAACGCTTTAAAATGAAAAAATTAATCGCCTGCGTTAACGCGCTAATATCTATCTATCTATCTATCTATATATATATATCTAGCTGACCCCAAACATTTGAACAGTAATACATGTTCAAAGCTCTTTCAACTGCAATTTTAGTTTGAAAAAATGAATGAACATGCAATTTAGTGAAAGACAGAGGTTCACATTCAGAAAATAACTTTTGTCAGCTACTGAAAGAATGGTTGTAGTTATTCCTGCCTTTTTCTATACATTTTTATGTGGATCAGAAAGGCAAAATGGTAAACCTGGCTCTGCGAAGTTCCTCAGGGGATCGTCCCCCATGACCCAGCCATTATGGGCCAGGAAGTGACATGACTTTTCTGGTTGATTCATCAGCTCCAAATCCTGCTCCAAAGTTGCTTCCTCAAATGGGAAAGTGAAATATCTGCATATAGACAAAATGGTGCAAACAAACTTGATTACACAAAGAAATATGATGCTAAAACTTCAACAGAGGCTGATGGAATGAACTGTGCTACCTAGTAACCAGGGGATGTTTCCTAGTGACAGGGCCCAACTTGGGTCCGTGGTCCGCCAGTCTTTCATAGCTTACAGTTGCAGCAATGCAGTTAGTAGCCTGATGGTAAAGAAATGACATCACTGCATTGGATTCCAAAGAAATTAGAGGTAAATGTATAAAACGAGACTCACCTGCTCCTGATGGTGCTTAATTTCATGATACTGTCCACCATTGAGTTCCTCCAGTCTTCTCCTCAGCCAGTTACAGCAATCTTCAATGGCACCAGGACTGCTCCTACAACAACATAAAACTAATGTATAATTCAACAACAAAAAAAATCAATAAGCAGACTACAGTGAACATGTGCTCAAACCTGCAGCAGCATACTGACCCATGGGGCACAAAGGTTTCTAGAGCAGAGTTCATGTCCACTGTGTTACCAAAACGTCTGAACTGAGGGTCCTGAATGATCTTCAGTTGCTGTTTGCCCTCAGTCTTGCTCCTATCAGGTTTGGCTCCTGTGTAGACAATTTAAAACAAACCACTAAACACATTAACATTTTCATTTCTCTTAACGTAAGTGTCTGAGAACCTTCCAGGAACTCACCACTTTGGAGTAAAGTTCTGAACTGCTCCACCATCGGTTCCACTTTGACTTGGAAGAACTCCCACAGTTTAATCTTAGGAAACACATCCTGCCAGAGAACTCCACGAATGGCCTAGTGAAAACACATTACAGTTTGTTCTGAAGGAAATAAGAGCAGCTTATACTTCAAAATGAATTCTGTTTTAAAGCTTCCACAGATAGTGATTCGCTCACATGGAGGTGTTCGTGATTCTGGATTAGGGCTGGAAGGCCCCTGTCTTTGTATTTGCCATCAGCTATAGCACAGGTGACGTGCCACAGGGCTCTATCCAGCACCCAGGATGGTTTCAGATGGGGAGAGTTCACCAGGTTATAACCACACTCAGGATGTTTCTTAATCCATTTGCTGTTAGCAGCTGAGAAAGACAAGAAAACACATCGGTTATCATGACACTGTCAACCAAATAAACAAAAAAGAACAAAGATGAAGAAACAGACATCATAAATAAGGGACAGAATAAGTGATCGAAAAAAAGAAATGGATCTTTCTTTGATTTTATTCAATTTAAATTACAGCTGAAGTATTTTAAGAGCAAATTGCTGGTCCTTAAGAGACAGAATAAACAATGGATATATTACAAGTCATGCACAATGAGGTGCAAAAGTCTGAGACCACTAATGAACGTGTCTATTTTGTATTTTCCTAATTTAATGCAATAATAATTTCATTAGTGACCTCAAAATCATGCAGAGCCATAAATATTTAAATTTAATTTATTTATTATTTACACCACAATTCAAAAGTTTTGAGTCAGTAAGATTTTTCTTTTGAGGAAATTAATACTTTTATTCAGAAAGGGTGCATAAAGACATTTTTAATACTAAGATTCTATTTCAAATAAATGCTGTTCTTTACAACTTTTTATTTATCAAAAAGCCCTGAAATAATGTATCACAGTTTCCACAAAAATATTAGGGAGGATAACTGTTTTCAACTGAAATAAATGTTAATTTAGCATTAAATAAACATATTAGAATGATTTCTGAGGGATCACATAACACTGGCTATGTTTACATGCACAATTTTTGTTTCAATCGGACTGAATTCATTCCAATTTATGAATCTGAATGCAGTGTTTACATGAACGCTAATAAAGTGATTGGGTTGATGTGCGTATTTATATGTCACAAGTTTCAAATCGGAATTGATTTTTTGACATGCGCACACTGAACAAATATAGTTTCCCACTGTTTGCACATAAAATTCCACACCACAAACAGCATAATTAATATTTATCAATTTCTGGAAAAATTCAGCTTTGCCATGAGAGGAACACTTTTATTTTAAAATATATTAAAATAGAAAAAAAATATATTTTAAATTATATTTCTCAATATTACTGATTTTAATGAAGCTTTGTTGAGCATAAGAGACTTTTTTTAAACAAAAAAATCTTACCAATTCCAATCCCAAACTTTTGAACAATAATGTATATTTATTTAATGTCACAATATTTACTGTATATAATGGGGCCTCTGATTTTTTGGACTTTTGGATTTTTACACACACACACACACACACACACACACACACACACACACACACACACACACACACAAACACACACACAAACACACACACAAACACACACAAACACACAACCAACCTGTACAAATGCACATACAGCACACAGCACTGGACTTCCCCTTGTGGCATTTGCACACAGCTTCAGATAAGGTATCACACACTCCTTGACCTTTAACTCTGCTGAGCTCTGGTAGAAGCAATGAACTATGACCTTTGCTTTCTATTAAGCCTGATTACTCGAACACATCCATGAATAGTGTAACTCAAGGAAAAAGTTCAAGAGTTCAAAGAAAAAGAAACTTAGGATGAGTTTACAGTGACATCCGTAGTGATGTCAAACAGAGACTGAAGAAGCTCTAATAAAACTAAGCAAAGCAAGTTAATTCAAATTCCCCTGCTGTAAGTCATCTATAAACACACTCTTCTCTAAACCTTCACAATCAGTCGGCGCATCTGAATGACAATTTGAAATGTTTCTCTTTAGTATTCTGTTCACATATCGGGACTCGCTAGCAGCCTTATGTAACAGCTGATCTGCAACATAGTACTATATCAGACAGGCCAAATGTTGCACCAACAGCTCCTGTTCTCTGTAAATAAACTATTTTTAGAATTGGAGTCAATGCAAAGGCTTTTAGTGAGGCCTTACAGGAGATTACAGTTTGGAACTGTGGTATTTTCCATTGGAATAAGAGGACCCACTATAGCTGGACCCTGCAGACAGATCTAAATTTTTGGATAACAGTGTGTGCCAACTGAAAAAAAGTTGTGTGTAAACTACCAAAATGCCCAAAAGCAATGTAGAAAAATGTATAAGATGTCTAGAAACTTGAAAACACACACCCGTGTGATTGTAAACCACATCTGTGATGCAAAGCATATTCCACTCATTCTTCATTTTCTCCACCAGGTTGCTAACATCTGTCCAGGTGTAAGTTTGTCCAGGAGGGGAGAAGTCTGGGTTGAGCTCCAGCTGATCAGCCAGAGAGTAACAAGAGCGAGACTCACCCAGCGTCTGCAGTGGCGTGAAGTGAATCATATTATACCCTAAAAGATACATATGAAAGATGAAATCAGTTACTTTGAAACAGATTACTACAGTTAATGTACCAATACGATAAAACCACATAAATGCAATACATAGAAAACTGTGACATACAGTAGTAACTTAGCAATATAACTTCATAAATGAATCTATGAAGGCATTGCTCATGTGAAACACTGTTCAGTTAATTTAAAGAATTACAATCAATTTAGATTTCAACAATAGGACTTATTGTTATAAATGCAAAGTAATACATGTGTTATATATTGTCATTATTCTGAAATAAAGAACTCATTAAAAACTGTTCATTTAAAAAAAAACTGCAGACATTTCAGTTGCTTTAGGCCTACAAATTTGGACTAACTTAACCTCTTTAAATTTATTTGCTGAGTTTCTCCATGGTTATTTGTTGGTTATTGATTAGTGCATATAATCAAACAGACTGCTAAGATAAGAAAAGTTCAAATGCAGTTAATGTCAAATTTTTTGGAAAACAATTGGGTAAAAGTGTAACTAATATAATAGCAGTGGATGTCTTCTTACCTGCCTCTTTGGCAACTCTTAGCCTGTCCAGCCACTCATCCAGGGGCCCGAGGCATTTGGACAGGTATGTCTGGATACTGATGCAGTCTAGGGGCAAGACGTGATTGTCTTCCCCTACCCGGAGCACTGGGTCCACCACAATATACCCACCACCAGACTTCTCCTTATCTCTGAAGAGTAAAAATAAATTACGTGTTGTCCAGTTTTAACAAAATACAGATGTAGAACAGACGAAAATCTTTTAATATAAATTTTTAAACATCTCACTGACCCATGGCCAAAGTAATACTGGTAGGAGCCTGAAATCTTGAGGTCAAGGGTGCAGAACTTGTCTGAATCATCCTCTCGGCCAGTAGGGTTAATCCAGTCTAAGACGCGGAACTTGTGGCGCTCAAATCGCTCCCCTTCTGCGGGGTAGTTGGTGTGAACGTGTACGTGTTTCCCCTGAAGAGTGGGGCCCAGACGAAACTGGAGCTCAAACCCTGAGCAAAAACAAAACATAAGCTCCGCAACTCATATTTTGCCATTTTTGGGGAACAATGAATAAATAATAATAAATCAGTTACTATAAATAATGGTGGAACGTGGCCTAAAACGGTTAATGACACACAATCAACAATTATTGGGTACATCTGTTCAACTGCTCAATAATGCAAATATCTAATCAGCCAATCACATGGCAGCAACTCAGTGTATTAAGGCATGTACACATGGTCAAGACAATCCGCTGAAGATCAAACTGAGCATCAGAATGAGGAAGAAAGGTAATTTAAGTGACTTTGAACATGGCATGGCTGTTGGTGATCCCAATCAAACAGACCATCTTTGGAATGTGGTGGAACAGGAGATTTGCATCATAAATGTGAAGCTGATAAATTTTTTTTGCAGCAACTGTTTCATGCTATCATGTCAATATGGACCAAAATCTCTGAGGAATGTTTTCAGCACTTTGTTGAATCTATGCCACAAAGAAGTAGTTCTGAAGGCAAAAGGGGGTCAAACCCTCCACTAGCAAGGAGTACGTAATAAAGTGGCCAGTGAGTGTATGTATTTATTAAACCATTTCATAATATCAATATATATTTCCATCACATGTCTGCATGGCACCAGTGAAATTCTGGTATAAACGGTAGTACAGTAACGGTATCAGATCAAAACTAATTTGTACTAACTGGTAATTTGTACTGTATGGATTCATATTATTTACCATCACAGCAGTGTTCAAAAAATGCATTTGTATTAGACAAAGAAAAAAGAAGAAAAAAAAACCAGTTATCATTTAAAAAGTACTTACTGTACAATTGTACTTATTGTGCTTATTATTACTATATTATATTATAAATATAATTATCAAGGCAAAAGCCTATTCCATATAGGCTACAATCTCTCATCTCACGAATTTCACATTGAGAAAAAAAGATTGTTTTCTCTCAAACGATCTAAAATTTAGATTTGGGGCTGGTTGCATAAAAGGTTTAGACTAGTCTTAAAAGTTAGTCATCTAATTTTGTTCTTTAAGAATGGTCAAAAAAAAATTAAAATTCGGTCACATAAAAACATAGATTAGTCTAAGCTGAATCCAAAATATAAGAATGATTACCCCTTGGTTAACTGCTAGTTGGTCAAACTAGTTCTTAATTCACTGTGTTAACAAAGAGGCTAAGTTTATGCAACTGGCCCCTGGATACGAATTAGATGCCAACTATTCAGCTCATATGAGAGGACGTGGATGCATATGATTTTGAACATATAAAGTAAGACAAATGATAACCTCCTCAAAAATATATCCATAGAATTAAAAGTAAAAGTTCTTAACAAAATATATTTGCTTGAATGTTCCATTATGAATGGATTAACTTTCTCATGGAGAAAAGCATTATAGTAACCTTTTCATATAGTCAGTGCTTCTGCTATATTTACTATTTATTACTGCACGAATGAAAAGGTATTAAGCTATAAAGTTGGCTCCTGAGAACACAACACCGTCTATAAATAACCACAAACGTTCCACTTCTAACACAGACTGCTGGTCATTATCACAACACAATACACTCTCATATCTCAGGACGATGCAAAGCGGTAAATGTGAGCTGAAACTTGCCTTGCTCCAGTCGGAAGAGGGTCCTGCCGAGTTTCTCCATGTCATTGAGGACCATCACTCTTATTTGCTTTGCTGTCATGTTTGCCCTCCTTATTTTAGAACGTCCTTAATACAGCGAAGAGCAGGAAATCAACAGGACCCCCTTGACTGAAAAGTGAACCAAAAGATATGCAAATCACCACACTGTATTACTTAAAAGATGACATTTAAATCAACTTAACAGAATTCTGTTTAATTCTGCTTAAGCCCGACTGCAGCTTCAAAATAACCACAGAATTGCAACTATTTCCTGTACAAGGGCAAATTATTGCAACATTTGACTGTTTGACAGAATGCAAGATATATATATAACATGACATAACGAGTGACCAATACAACAACCCAAACTGCCAGAGAGCTCTGCGGGAATACATGAATATACCTCCGTCAGGAATTGTATCCGTACGTTAGTATCTAAGCTCAATGAACCATCACCACACCACCTCTGGTAGTTTAACATTAGCGCTGTCCGATTTGTGAACGAATCATTCGTTTGAGTCGGATCTTTTCAATCGGTTGAACTGTCCGATTCGTAATGAGTGGAGAACGGGTGAGTGAACCGATAATTAAAAAGATTTGATTGATGGAGAAAAGTTAGGCTACTTTAATAGCCAACTGTAGAAATGACTACACCCAAAAGAGTAAATTAATCTTTGTTTTGTTTAACATAAATGCAAATTATATTTATCTTGTAAACTTGGGTTATTTATCATGGCTGTAAAACACACTGTCACATAGAATTACAATAAACATTATTGTTAAAATGAATATAAACATCCGCAAATAACAGCAATATGTGTACATATTTACTAGAATATTTTCGTATGAAGCGCTATGCCAAGCCAAGGAGAAAAAAAATAATCACTGAATCTTTTTTATGAACCGGTTCTTTGAAACAAACCGATCGAAAGAACCGAATAGCTGAAATGAATCGGACTCCCATCACTACAGTAAACATGACTGGCATTTAAAGGCACGGCCAAAAAAGTATCCTCTAACTCAGACTGGTCGAGGTTAAGAATCTAGCGGATAAAGGGCAAGCAAGTCTATTTTAAATGAGTAATCAGGGCAACTGTAACATTTGCCAAGCCAAGATAGATAGACCTGCAACATGCCTACTATTCTCTTCTGATGCACGACAGTCTGAAATCTAAACTGATATAAACATTTAGATCATTTTTGCACAACAATACAGTGCTAAAGAGCAGTAGGTTAAAAGACACACCAGTGTATTTTCCTGTTTTCGGCTTAAGGACGTTCCTGTCGCTGGTGAAGGAGGCGTGTGCACGGCTGTAATTCTCCGCTTCCCTCTACCGTAAATACACTAATATAAGACACATTTGTCATTTGTATGAAATGTTTTCGTCACAGTGAATGTTCATGCAAATAATTAGATGATTAGATAGAAAAACAGTGTAGGCCAGTCAGGCATTGACATTAAATTCACTTTTTGAGTAAACAAACAAGCAAATCAATAAACAGATAAAAACAAACAACTAACCTCCAGGGACTTGCTTCAGATTTTGTCTCCATCTTGTGGTTGTAGGTCCTAAAATGTTACATGACCCGCCCATTCATGTTCAAACCATAAAATTATTATCTACCAGCATTACCTGAGCAGACAGGTTGTTGACAAGGTAAGAGCAGTGCTTACTTTTCAGTCTCTAAAACCTGCACTCACTTTTTCCAACATTTATTTACACACATACCATATATTGTCGAACTGAAAATGTTATGAATGTTTGTTGTTGTTTCATAAGGGAAAGTTAATGCAGAATGCAAAAGTTAATGTAAAAAACAAATAAATACACCCCAGCATTTTCTATGTTGAATTAAAAATCTCTTTCCAGAAATTACGAACAACTATAAAGTTCAAGGAAAAATCGTGGAAATTCATTAGTCGATATAGGCTATGTGTTAATTCTGAATGAATCTTAATAAGCAAGTGTAAACTATAACATCAGGAAAAATGGCCATAATTTTACACATGCTTTTCTTCTCTTAGCATATCCACAGATGAGGATCGCATTGCCTCTGCTGGAAATGTGGAATCTACAAACTACTCTGGCAATTTTTGGGACTTTGTGTTTGACCTCTATAAATGGATACAAAAATGGAAAGGTGGAGAAATCTTGTGAGAGCATGATGCCAGAACATCACAGCCAACCCAACACTACTGCCTGCCCGTACACACTGACTGCGAATGCCAGTAAATTCAGTACAGGGGACAACATCAGAGGTAAGGGGGTAAAACCTATATGAATTAACCATTGATTATAATTTTTGCCAGTTTAAATGTCTTGAGTAATGTTGAACAATGATTGCTTCCCACTTGCCTTTATTTATCACCCCTTCCAATGTCCATAGTCACTCTCTCTGGAAGTGAACACTTTGAGGGCTTTCTAATTCAGGCCCGAGATGCTACAAACCCTGATGGACTAGCTATTGGCTCATTCACATTGGTAGATCCTCAGATTTCTCAGCGTTTGACATGCAACAGCATAGAGGTATGTATAGTAAAGGCCACTTTTGATATAAACCCTGCAATATACATTACAGTTTAAAATATTAGCATCAGTAAGAATAATTTTATTCAGCAAGGATGCATAAAATTGATCAATAGTGAGAATAAAGACCTTTAAATTGTTACCAAAATTATATATACATATTTTTAAGTAAATGCTGTTCTTTTGAACTTTCTATTAATCAAAGAATACTGAAGAAAAATGTATCACTTTTTCAGCATTGATAATAATAAGAAATATTTCTTAAGCGGAAAATCAGCATAATAGAGTGATTTCTTAAGGATCATGTGACACTGAAAACTAGAGTAATGGCTGCTGAAAATCCAGCGTTGCCATCACAGAAATAAATTATAATTGAAAATATATTGAAATAGAAAATAGTTTATTTACATTATAATACTATTTCACAATATTACTGTTTACTGTAGCTTTTATTAAATAAATGCAGTCTTGGTGAGCATAAGAGACTTTTTTGGTTGTGTATTTAAGCAATAACACATGAGCAAGAGTGCTGTTGTACTAAAAATCATTTGGTGATACTGTAGTTGATCATCGCCGTGATGTTGTATAAATTACAATTGGCACGAATTATTTTGTTTACAGATTATTTTGTAATAGAAATGTGGCTCAAAATCTGTTTTTAATGTTAAAGAGTTTCTGCACAAAGAAAGCGTGTTATTTTTTAAAGGGTTCTGCGGTTAGTCACACCAGTAATGTAAAAAAGACCGAAATTCAGGTGATTTGGAAAGCCCCGTCCAATGCTCCTCCCACTGTACAGTTTCTGTGAGTGAGATTCGGACTTTATCTTTCAATATTGAAAATATTACTAAACTATTTACTGGATACATACTGGATCCTTTAAAATTCAAACCGATATTTGTGTTTATATCTCTTTTTTTTCCCACATCAAGTGCCACAGTTCTTGCCCACTACAAGATTTTCTGGCTCAAGCTTCCTGGTCCTGTCATATCTCAGGATGACGCGACTCCCGCTCCATCTCGATCAACCACCATCATGTCTACTAACTCTGCAAGCACCTCTATACTGCCTCAGCCAGTATGTGCCAAAATACAAATTGTAAATGTATCTGCTTTCTCCTTTTATTGAAAGAATTCTCTTACAGTTCACCTCAAAGGGATGTGGCAAGTCGAAGTCTTGTCTCAATGACCCTGTCAGCTGTAACCCTTCTGTGGACAAAAACTGCTTCTTCCTTTCTTATTCTACTGTGGGCCAGACAGTTTCGTTTGAGCTCAGTGGCCCTGCACAGGGATACATCTCTTTTGCTCTGTCCAAGGATGAATGGATGGTGAGCATGATCAAATGCAAACCTTCCAGCGCTACAATTGTGTTTAGTGCATTATAATGAATTGATTAGATATATTCATGTGACCCTGAAGATCTTGATGTTTGGTAGGGAGATGATGACGCATACTTGTGCATAAATGACGAGGGTCGTGTAAGTGTGGAGGCTGCACACACAACAGGCCGGACATATCCAGAGGTATCATTCAAGGTGAGAGAGCACTTTGGTTGTGATGCTTTTTTGGCTGTTTTTAGTATTGCATTATGTTACAGCTTAATTTTAAAACCTATAAAAAAAGATGTCAGCGTGTCCTCTAAGTTTTATGCAGTCGTAAATGTAATGAGCATGATTCACTTCTCTTGCAGTCTGTGCTGACTGATGCAGGCTGGAGAGTTTCTGATGGGGTCATTCAGTGCAAGTTCTCTAGGTCCATCTACACCCCTCAGGATCCGGTCCGATTCAGTCTGAACAACAGTTACTACCTGTTTGTAGCACACGGGACTGCAGAATATGGTGAGCTTTTTAACTGCATTAATGACATACAGTGTTACTGTTAGCAAAAACTGTTAACTGAAATACAGCTGAAATAAATATTTGTAAATATAAATATATAACAATATATATATATATATATATATATAAAATATATTTATATATTTAATATATATATATATATATATATAGTCACGAATCCTGGCCTTGCTCTTCCGTTTATTCGCCACCAGATGTCACCAACTCACCACACGGACTCTTACACCACATTGCACACTGGACTGCATTTCCCACAATTCATTGCACTGACACAGCTGATTGCGCTGATCACCCACAGCTGACTCTCATTCACACTCACACTATTTAAACCATGGACATTCTCAGTTTCAGGGCTGTGTATTGATCTGCGTTTAGCACTCTCCTAGAGCTAGCTGCTTTACCGTGCCATCCCGTGTTTGTGTTTGCCGAGTATTGTATTGCATTTATCCCTCTCCTAGAGATAGCATCATTACGGAGCCTTTGTCTAGTCATAGTCGTAGTCTTAGTCTTGTCTTGTTATTTTGCCTTGTCTGACCCTGCCTGTGTTTCCTGGATTAACCCTTCGCCTTGCCGTTTGGACTCTGTTCGCACCCCGTTTGGATTATTGCTCTCGACTCTGGATTATCTCTCTGCCTTGCCCCTTTGGATACTGATCGCCGACCCTCGCTTGCTCCACGGATTGCTGTGTCTTACCTCTGCTATACCTGTCTGCTGTTTAATGACCCTGCCTGTTCTGACCATGTTTTCCAATAAAGCTTTGCATATGGATCCGCACGTCTCACGTCTCGTCAGCCACGTTACATATATATATATATATATATATATATATATATATATATTATATAAAAATAAAAATATAAATATTAGATGAAAAACTTTTTTAAAAAATGACACAAAAATAAGAAATGTTGCCTGAGAAACTAACAAAAATATAATAATTATAAAGTGACAGTTCACCCAAAAATGAAAACTCTTTTTTATCATTTCCCTCATGTCATTCCAAGCTTAATTTCTTTCTTCTGATGAATACAAAAGAAGATATTTTGAAGAATGTTGGTAACCAAACAATTGCTGGTAGCCATTGGTCAATTAGTATTTTTTGAACTAGAAAGCTGAATAGAAATATTAAAAAAAGTAAATAAATAAAAGTGACAAAACCACACAAAGTGACTAAAATGAAAACTGAAAATATAAAAATAAAACATTCAAAATATTAATAAATACTACAATAGTATATAAATAATACTAAAATAACACTGATGACATACTACAATAGCTACTGTAGATTAAATGTTCTGATCTGCTTTATGTGTGTAAAATGATGGCTTTAAATGATTGGCTTTTTTAACTTCTAGATTTACAACATGCTGAATTACAGCAATCGTCTTTCTGGTCATGGCGTCCTTCAGCATTTTCCAAAAGGGCTGTATTTCTCCTTCTTGGAAAAAGTTTTAGCAAATGATAACGAGTCAGATACAGTGTCGTGTGTAACCTTGTTTTTATGGCCTCCCCACTGCGTGTTACTCCACAGATCCGGATTTCTGACTTTACAAGTGTCTGTGAAGGCCTGAGCAATCAGTACTTGTTTCCTGTCATTTACTTTATGACCGGGTCGCTGAGTGCATGGGGAATAAAATAGTTACAGCTAGCTTGCTAAAGCCTGAATTAAACTTTTTCAAGGAAACAAGCATGAATACATTTTTGAAACACTTCGATCACGTGATATACTGAATGTTTCAACAGTTGTCTGGAGGAACTTCGGATATAATTTTTTTTTTATATGCTATCTTTATGGTATGATCGAAATATGTGACATTAACTTTAGTCAAGTTATCTCATCAGTTTTATTGTTGTGCTGCAGGTATGATCCACAGACACACGTGGCAGCCACTGATATCGTCCCATCATCAGATCATTACCGGCCCTCCTGAGATACTGACAGGATCTCGATCTCCACTGCTCATGAAATATCATGGTAAGAGTTCTGCTGTATAATTAAGTTTACTGCAGGATACTGAGAATCCCCTGAATGGTTAAATATATGGTCAGGAAATGGAAATGTTGCATGGTCAAACCCTGACAATTATCACCACTGTGTCCTTAAAAACTGCACAGTAGCTGGTGTGGATAACGGATCAGTTAAATGACAAATTGGTTATTTGATAAACCACTACATTTTACAAGAAATTTGTGTAAAATGCAAAATACTGTGATTTGCAAGTTTCCAAATATAATTTAAATACAGGAGCTTTAATGCTGATTGCCTGGATGCTAGCAGGAAGCACTGGAAAATTAATGGCTGCCTATTTTAAACCTGACTGGCCAGAACAAACACTGTTTGGGCAAAAAATATGGTTTCAGGTATGCTTTTATACAGTATGTGTATACACTTATGTAGTGCTTCTATTGCAATAAAATCTATGAAATCATCATCTATGTTTTTGTGGTTGCTTGCATATTCTGAACTTTTTTTTTTACTTAGTATTCATAATTTTCTGCATATTTAATATTCTTTCATAATTTAAATATTCTTTTCTGTTCACAGGTGCATCGCATGTTGATGTCTCTTACAGTTTTGCTGACAGCTGTGGGCTTCGTCTTTCCTTTTGTCTACAGAGGAAAATGGAGCACAGTGAGTAAAGCCTGTGTTTTCTGCCTATGAAGCTATGCTCTGTAATACAATGTAATTTATCTTTAAAACAGTGACAGTGATATTAAATATATTACATATCACAGTTTCACTCCTTGCTATTGGGGGGCCCTGTTTCATTTAAGACCACTGTCAGGATCAGAGAGTGTTTGTTATTGTGGTGTGGTATTATAATATTGTAGCCTGTGCTGAATTGTCTACAATATGTGTTTATATAGGTTCTATGCAGTTATTTTAGTATTATTTATATACTATTTTAGTATTTCTTTAATCAATATTTTATTTCATATTTTAAATTAGTCTTCATTTTTCATGTTAATTTTAGTTTAATTTTTATTTTACTTTTTCCATTTTAATTTCAGTCATTTTGTTGTGTGGTATTCTATTTTTAATAAGTTCTTGTATTTTGTTAAACATTTCGCTTGCACTTTATTTTACAGTACGTGTACTTACTTGTACTTACAATGTACTTACAGTGTACTTACCAAGAAAGTACTGGTTTTATAAAGTAACTACATGGGGTAGGGTTAGGTTTAGGTTCAGGGTTAGTACCTAGTTATTACCTAGTTATTGTAATTACTACAGTAAGTACATAGTTTGTACATGAGGAACAGGACTGTAAAATAAAGTGCTACCAAGATTTTTATATAGATTTAGTACACTTTTACAGTACATTGAAGTGTTAGTATACTTAAACTTATTTACGTCACTTGCCAAGGCAACATTTCTAATTCTAATTCTAATTCTAATATTTCAGCTTTATTTCAATGAACAAAATAGTTTTGTAATAGTTTTAGTTTTAGACAACAATACTGTAATGACACTGGTTCTGTGCAGAGAGCTGGTGCTCATCCATACCTCGGCTGCACTGTTATGATTCTTGCTTTCTGCCAGCCTATAATGGCTGCATTCAGACCAGCTCCAGATACCTCACGGTAATGACTCCTCAGTTAACTTGAACATGCAACTTGGCAGTTTTTAACCTCTTCTGCTGACATATCTGAAACTGAATAACATAAGGACAGAACTTAACACAGGACAATCCTTTCTTTTTCTCAGGCGATGGATATTCAACTGGTTGCACTGGGGTGTTGGAAATGCTGCTGAAATTATAGCCGGTGAATTTAGAATTTCTTTGTAATTTTGCTGTTTTGAAGGTTTATCTCAAATCAGTTTCTATCAGTAAAATCACATTGAAAACTTAAAAAAAAAAAAAATCAAGTAACTTTTTTATTATCATTATCATTTCAGTGGTTTCCATGTTTTGGAATAAGGCAACAGTCTCTTTTGCTGCCTTATCCTTGGACCACAGGGGTTCTCTCTGCTTTTGTGGTTTGGACCATTGTGTTAAAGCTGGTGTTAAAACTTCATAAGCATGATGTTATTAGGAAAGGTTTGTATGTAACTCATTCTCATATTTAATTCATTTGAAAGACTGCAAAAGCAGTTTAACCTCATTCAACTGTATTCTAATTTTATTTGTTTAAAAGTTTTTGGTTCATAAGTGACAAGTTCCCATCTGATTCAGCTGGGAGTACACAGTGCCTTTTGAGTCACGTTCCCTCTGCCTGTGGTTCAGACATAAATTGCTCGCTGATTCAAACTGAGAGTGAAATGAAGCAAAATATGTTCTTCAAAATAATGTATTTGTATATGTTTAGCAATTTCTCTTGTTTCAGCAGGGAGTGGAAAGGAAGATAAACTTCCAGTTCTCTCAGACATTTCAGAGGATGCAAGCTGGGTAAGTTTACACTTTACTCAAACATAACGGCGGAGATGAAAACACTAAAGGAACAGTTCACCGAAAAATGAAAAGTTGGCTAAAATTGACTTACCCTTAAGCCATCCAAGAAGTAGATGAGTTTGTTTCTTTATCTGAAAAGATTTGGAGAAATTTATCATTACATCACTTGCTCACCAGTGGATTCTCTGCCATCCAAATAGCTGATAAAAACATCACAATAATCCGCAAGTAATGATTCCAGTCCATCAATTTCTGTCCTGCGAAGCAAAAAGCTGTGAGTTTGTAAGAAAGAAATCCAACATTGAGGCATTTTAACTTTAATCTGTCATTTCTGGCCAAAATACCAGTCCATAATCCATAATAATGTCCATCCGCGCAAAATCCATCAACCTGTTTTGGACTGTTTTCACTTATAAATGGTCCTTGATTTATGCTTATTTCTCTCCTGACTGAGACTAGACTCTTTGAGACTAGAGAGAGACTTTTCCACTAAAGAAAGCAATATTTTGGATAGAGCACTCATATTTTATCCAAAAGCAACAATTTGAAGTTAAAAACATCTTATTGATAAATTTGTTTCTTACAAGCATACAGCTTTCATTTCACAAGATGTTCATTTGATGGACTGGACACTGGAGTCATGAGTATTACATTTGGATTATTGTGATGTTTTTATCAGCTGATTAGACTCTCACTCTGACGGCACCCATTCACTGCAGAAGATCCATTGATAGGCAAATGATGTAATGCTAAATTTCTCAAAATTTCTTCCAACAAAGCAACAAACTCACCTACATCTTCTTATATGTAGTATAAATAAATTTTCAGCAAATAGTATTTTTTGGGTGGACTGTTCCTTTAATATTAATCATAATAGAAATTAGGTATTGCAATATGCACAACAAAAACTTACCATCAAGGCCTTCCATAAGGCTCAAAATGAAGCATGTACAAAATGTTCTTCTAAGCATCTTAACCAAATGCTCTTATTTTGGCTTCCACAGGATACTAAGTTTAGAGTGGCTGTCCTTGCTGTTTTTGTGCTCGGAAACTCAGCATTCTGTATCTCACTGCTCGCCTCCATAGGGGATGTATAACCAACATATGAATCATACGGCACTACAGATATTGGAATGAAGACCTAATTATTTATAGAGCAAGACAAGTCATCATCAGTTTCATTTTATTCAAGGTTTGAACATTATTTTGCATTGAAAACATCCTGCAAGGAAGAAACATATCTATTAAGACATTTCAAACATGAATATTATGAATTAAAATTCACATCTTTTAAATTATTTTCACAGAAGAATAAATGTCCACATTATATCCAGACAATCAACGCATAAAACATTTAAAAGGCTCACAATGTAATTATTGTACAGAGGCCAGCTACTTTTCTTGTAACACCTCTGGAAGCTACATCCACAATATACTCTGTTAGACATTCCAAGCAGCGGTCTTCTCTTGTCTTAAATTGCACTTTTGATCAGATTAAATCAAAGATGAATGTATTTTTATTTGCTTTTGCTCTTGATTGTATGGTTAATATAACATGTTATGTAATGTGAAATTAGAATAATAAATTTCTCAATGTTTGGCATCATTTTTGTACATAGTGCAATTTAGGAATAGATTACGTTATAAATTCTTCATCTGAAATAATATAAAAGTGTATTCAGGATAAAATTCAATACTAGCATCCAAAAAATGTAAAAAGGTATGACATCAGTTCTGAATATTTTTACTCACCTATTAAGTTCCAGGTTTGTACTAGTAATGAATGTTTTACTCTAAAACTATTTGCACATGCTTATACTGTAATGGAAACTTGATTTGTGCTTTGATGCCTCATTTAAGCAAACCACTCAGTCTTGTTGCTGATGATTGGCAAAGATACCTGCTTCCCACCTCTGTGCCAGGGCACTTTTCCGTCTGACTCGAGGGTAAGGTGCCTCAGGGAACTAAAGGAGAAAGCTTCACCTGTAAAACTGCATGCAGTTTCCAGTTTCAAGGTGAAATGAGCACAGATAATTGAGATGTCAAACACATGCGAATGAAAAACAGAAAGATACACTGCAATGGAATTCATGACAGTTATATATGATACATGAGAGGACAAACAGAAAAAGATGTACAGTTCAAAAATCTGCAAATTTGAATCATAGCATGCCTAAATTTGTTGTACCTTGTGGTCACAGGACAAAGCGGAGCGATCCATTTTGCGCGTCTTTGATGGAGATGAAGGGGATGACTTGGATTTTGCTGGCACTTCTCCTGCAAAGTGTCCAAATAAAAGAAAGGACATTTACTGAACTACATCTTTATGTAATGATATCAATTAAGTAAATACTCTAAAGCAGGGGTGTCCAATCCTGCTCCAACCCAAAATACACACACTTGAACCAGCTAATCTAGGTCTACTAGAAACTTCCAGGCAGGTGTGCTGAGGCAAGTTGGAACTAAACTCTGCAGGACAGTGGCCCTCCAGGACCAAGTTTGGACACCCCTGCTCTAATGGTTGCTATATGTGGTACCTGGTTTCTCATAAGTGAAATTCTGCAGTTGGCTGGGGGACACGAGGACTGTGTCGTATCTCTCCTTTACATATAGTTGTGCTCTCTGCCTTCTAAGCTCTTCTTCTCTTTGCCTCACCAGCTTGATCTCCTGATCTACCAGAGACTGGGTGCTGTGGGAGCGCAGTTTGAAGAAGGGATTGTTCTGAAAGGTGCTCTCTTGTGTCTCTTGACACACAGTGCTCAGGCAGAATTCCGAGGCACTTCGAATGATGAGATTCGATGTTTCCAGGATAATGACATTATTCATGTCTGATGGCCATTCATGGAAGCTGCTTGTCCCTGGAGAAAGCATCCCACCTTTTCCTTGTCTCCGTGGGCTGGTGGGGTACGAATCTGGCTCAAATATAATGACATTGTTGGCGGTCATTTCATGGTATGTGGGACTTCTTCCAGATGAAGCGGTGACGGACAAAGTTGGAGTTCTTGCACTAGGAGACCTCTGAGACCTGCATCTGTCCTCCGGTGTGTCAAACATCCGTCCTTTCTCTCCAGGCTCTGACCTGCTGTGGTGAAGAACACCAGGCCTGGGTTTAACTTGCATAGTGTCACCAGCAGACATCTTTGCCATTGCCCTCTCTCGTCTGAAATTCTCCTCTCGCTCGAGAGCTTCACGAATCTCCCTTTCCACTGGAGTTTCTGGCTCATCATAAGGAGACCTGTAGCTTGTGTCATCTAGACCAGAGTCCTCTGAACAGGGGCTGAATTGAGTGTACTGGTAATCCCCCATACCAAGACTCTCTATGTCAGGGTCTCTTCTGGGGCGATCAATGTTGCGGACAGGCGTGTACATGAAGCTGTGTCCACCCTGGCAAGATGCCTGCCTCATCACTGGCCGGTGCACCAGACCCTTTGTTTGCTCTTCCATCTTCTGCCATTGCTTGCGAGCCACCCTGAAATCCAGATGCTCCGTACTGACATTCTCACTCTTTATTTCCTGAACCACGCAGAAGTCGTTTGGCAACTTTTTGTCAAGCTCTGAAGTTGAACAGGACAGGCGCTGAAGGTTGTGCTTTGAGGTCTTACCAAGCTCTTCCTCGTCCTCTGCAATCTTGGTTAAACTGCAGTAATGGGCCGAGGAGTCCAAAGAAATATCTTGCAGCTCACATTCAGTGGGACACTCTGGTTGTTCTAGGATCTCGCCTTCATTAATGTTCAAAGCCAGAGCTTCATCTACAAGTTCAGCATTGCTATCAATCACCTCATTGTCTACCTGCCTTGCTTGGTCTTCCGAGTTTACCTCTGCTTCATCCATACCCACAAGATCACCATTCTCTTCAATCTCTTCTTTATCAACAGCTGATGGAGCAAAAGACCTCCATGGTTCCTCAGCATCACTGTCTGATGAAATGATGGCCATCTCTACAAGCAGACAGTCACTTAGGTCATCTCGATCAATATCCGGACAAGATTCAGCCGGGACTTCAGAAATCGCCAGCTCATTCATTTGCTGCTCCAGCACAGATTCTTCTTGTGCTTCCAGCACAGATTCTTCTCGTTCTTCCAGCACAGATTCTTCTTGTGCTTCCAGCACAGATTCTTCTCGTTCTTCCAGCACAGATTCTTCTTGTGCTTCCAGCACAGATTCTTCACGTTCTTCCAGCACAGATTCTTCTTGTTCTTCCAGCACAGATTCTTCTTGTATTTCCAGCACAGATTCTTCTTGTTCTTCCAGAACAGATTCATCTTGTGCTTCAGGCATAGATTCTTCTTGTACTTCCAACACAGATACTTCTTGTGCTTCCAGAACAGATTCGTCATGTGCTTCCACCCTCTCTTCAGGTTCATCATGTTTTTCCTCCTGGGTATCATCAAAATGGTTGATTTCCATTTCTTCTTCTGGGTTGTCATTCACGAGAGGGTCTCCATTAGACTCAAAGGCCAAAGATTCTCTGCTGTCTGCTTCATCTTGTTCGTTGACCTTGACCGTAATGCCTTCTTGAGAATCTTTGCTTCCATCAGATTCACCTGAGCTATCACATTCGTTAGTTATGGCTTTGTTTTCTTGCCCATCCAGATCTTCTTGTGGGTTGCTCTGTTTGGTATCCAGGCACTCTGAGAAATATGTGACAAAACATTCATTCACCTCCTCAGTGAATTGGCATGTCTGGTCCTCTGTAAACCCAGGATCCATTTTACAATCTGTTAAATCAGCCATTTCCGAAAGCTGGCTGGTCTCCATGGTGACTGCTTCAGAGAGGTATTCCTGCTCTTTTTGTTGCTGATTTACAGAGGTGCTTTTACCTTCATTTAGTTCACTTCCATATGACCTTCGCACACCAGCTGTGGCTCTCTGTAGAAGTTACATCGAAAAGAGCTGTTTAGAATTAAAGAAACACGAAGCTTAGGAATACTAAAATCATTTAACATGTACAACACGAAAAATTCTTTTCAAGTCTTGCTCCTTGAAAAGTTCTGTATGCAATTCATATAGACAACACTAAACTAGAACCAGCCTTGTGCTGTTTCTAGTAGAACTGCATAATGCCACTTCAGTTTGATCAAGCTATTCTTGTATTCATGCTGCGATATATAAGTGGGTGGACCTCTTTGATAGCAAATAACCATGAGAAGTGGTTTCTAACAGCATGCAATCTCAAAGTGGGCTGAAAAGCTACATTAAAGTATGTTTTAGAAGCCTCACAGAAAACCAGAGCCACAAAATATGTGACTTCTATAAATCCAAAATGTATATGGTAAGTTGTGATCACAAAAATTCCTAAGTTTAAACAAAGTTAAGGGAAGCACTTCTGAGGATGTACACTTCATTTTTGAAAGTACTATTAATCCAAAAACTAATTAGATGACTGCACTCAGTTCCAAGAACTAGCTAAAATAATTTTAAATTCTAGTTTACCATCACCTTCTCTGTGCTGCTTCAGTGCTTTCACTCATAAAATATAAATCTTACAGTATTTGGATGATCATAACGCCATTTCATATGATACTGTCATAGTCATATTTTATTGGCAAGATATGATTTCAGAGGGTCTATTTTGCGTTTTTTTCCTGATAAGTAGTGGTTGCTTGGCAACATGCTGGATCTGAGGAGGCTGTCCTGTTTATGAGCCATGTAGAAGCAGCTCACTAGTCAGAGCCAACCTTATCAAAGTGCCGTACCTAGGTTTATTATGGCTATCAGCCTGAGTTTATCCAGTGAGAGAGAGAAAAACAAATCTGTTGCTCATATCGAGCGGTTGGGATGTTCTTTTATGCATGCCTGCTGGTGCTGTGACCACCATTAACCCCAGACCCATCCTGCCTGTTTTGGAAAATACATTTCTGATGTCTGAACATTACATCCACTTTTCCAGAGGTGGAATTCTGCAGAGCGCAAAATGATGTCATCAGATATTATCCAATAAGTGTGACTGTTACGTTAAAGGGATAGTTCACCCCAAAATTAAGATGTGTTATAGTCAGTAACAGCCTCAGTCACCATTCAATTTTAATGCATCTTGTTTCCATTCAGTGAAAGTGAATGGTGACTGATTCTGCCTAACATCACCTTTTATTTCCACAGAATGTAATATGGGTTAGCTTTTGATGTTAAGGTGAATTATCCCTTTAAATCTAACTTCTCTCTTGTAAATGATACTTAAGTGACTTTAATTAATGAAAAATCGGAGTGTGTATATTTTGTATCACTGCAGCACTGACACTGCAAGCAGATAAGGAATGCATTACCAATCAATCACGAAATGTCGGATGGAGACAGCGCAGCATCACAACTCTTTTTAAATACACTGGACACGACAGTACAAATGCAGCACACCGAATTCCTGCATCATTCCCTCTTCGTGCCTTGCGCATGCAGATGTTCGCCAAAGCAGATACGGATGCAACAGATGCACAAAGCTTCAGTATTTTCATACCTACCAGCAGCTTTAAAAACAGGAGCCAAACGGATATCATCTCCAACCTACCGCAACACGCACATGCCTGTATAATTTGTACAGATAACGCGAGCAACCAAATGGCGACGCGTCGGGAGTAATTCATATGGTTGAACTCGAAGAGGGGAAATCAAACTCGCGACAAACTCCTGTTCAGACCTATCGATCCGTCAGTGATTGTCAGAGGTGAAATAGAGCAGATAGAACAGATATTGACAGAAACGGCAGCAGCTGAATGTCTGAGCCCCGCCAGCACTGGTTGCACTGAGCTACAGAGTCGCTCTGTCCCTCTGGGCGCCCACACTTTCTCAACCAACTATTGAATGCTTGGCTTTGCCCACGCGATTTTGAACATGCAGTCCATAATTCTGACCAAGGTCACTCTCGCTGTGCAACATTATTCTCACATGTTTAGCCTATATATATGTGTGTACTAGAAAGAACGAAAAACATTTCAGTTTACATGCGCTCTTTAATACTTGATGCTGATTGGCTAATATCGGCATTCAGTGTCACAAATTTTTGAATAATAACTTTTGCAACACGGTACAAATGACCGCTCATCCGGGAAACCTACTGAGCAATCAGTTAGGCTATATATTGTATGTATGTATATATATATATATATATATACAGTCAAACCAAAAACTATTCAGACACCAGATATCATTTTTGATATTTTTTTTACTAGTGGGTGCAGACACTGTAGTTGGGACACTAGTTCATTTATTTAGCATTAGTGAGTGAGGATAGCAAAATAATGTAAACTATGACATATTACACCCAAAAAAATCTTCATACAGTGGACTACAAATGGATAAAAAAATTTGGAACCAAAAATTTGATTTGACACTTTGACCTGACCATGTTTTGTTACATACCTTTCTATCAAAGTTATCTGACATTGTCAAGATAAATTCGTTCTGACACAGTTTAACTCTTGAGTTCTTCTCACAATATCACAATAAACTGTGATAATGTGAGAAATAATTTATCACAATAAACTGTGATAATGTGAGAAATGTTGAAGGTGTCTGAATAAATTTTGGTTTGACAGTATATATATATATATTAGTGGTGTCAAAATTAGCGCGTTAACGCATGCGATTAATTTTTTTAGATTAACGCGTTAAAAATATTTAACGCAATTAACGCAGGGGCAGGGCTAGGGTTGGCCACCCCATTCGCAACTGCTGCCTCTGTCTCTTTTTTCTTGAAAAGGATTGCGTTTATGTAGATGCAGAACGTCTTTATGACCACATCAAACGGGAGACGTTTCAGACGCGATCTAACTTAGCCTCCGCGCCAGGCGCGAGTCAAACGAGCGCGGAAAAGATACTGTGCTCGTAGCGCGAGCTCTTCAAATACACGCACAAAGGTGCCGGCGCGCTGTAGCCTGTATCATTTCATGTCAAACAGTGAAAGAAACTACGTGCATGCAATGTCCTAGTTATGCCGTCAGTTAAGGCATGAAGTAACCAAAAAGGCGATTAAAGCTGCCTTAAAACTGTGTGCATGCATGCAATATGTTATATATGCGTCACATTTAAGAACATGTCGCTGAAATGGTTTTAAAAACTGTTTTGGTTTTTAAAGCACTGTCTCCCTCATCTAAAACACCCGATTCAACTCGTCCGCTCGTTAGTAGAGACTTTAAGACCTGAAGTGGGTCAGAAAAGGTAAAGAGATTTGTGAGAAAATAAGATGCATCATGCATGTCAGATCCGCGTCAGGTTCAGCAGCAGCTTTTAAAGCAATAGCAGGCAAATAATTTAATAACTAGCTGTTGTGATGTCTATTAATCCAAGAACAAAAGAAAAAAGAGCAAATCAATAACTTTTATAGTTTAAGGGGTTCATCTATATTTAATTTAGAATTTAGTGTTTGGTAAGTATTCATTTTCTGTATATTTCTGCTGAAGGGCACAAGTAGCTAAATATGTCATTTATTATAATAGGTTCATGTGAAGATTGTTTCAAATTCACTTAAATTAGAAGTTAAGTATAATAAATGTTAAAATTTATAGATCTAAATTATACTGTAATGCTGACTGGCTACAGTCAATGGCTAAATATTCAGGGGAAAAAACTATTTTATAGAGACATCAGTAGTATTGATATCAGTGATATCAGTGCCATTAAAGAAATATTAAAAATATACTGTCTTTATGTTGTTTGTACATTGTACATTTGAAGATTGAATGTGAAATTATTGCAATATAAAAGTATATTTAAAAACTTTAATGTTAGGTGGGATTAATCGCGATTAATTTTAGAAAAATGTGCGATTAATTAGTTAATTTTTTTAATCGAATGACAGCACTAATATATATATATATATATATATATATAACATAATAAATTTACCTATATAGCCTATATTTACCTAAACCTATTGAAGCTGAGCAAATCAGTTCTATATTATTTATTAAAATAAACATTTTATGACTTGTTGATACAGGAGCTTGAGCTTGCTGCACAGGTTAATTTTGTGATTATGACCAGCACAATGTAGGCTATTTATGTTGTTTTTTTAATGTAAAAATGAAAATAAAGCGTGAATAGCATTTATATGTGCTTTTTCAGAAAATAAAGAAAAAAATCTCTCTGAGAAATCCGTTAAATGATGTTAGATATGATGCAGTGGTGTGCTGATTGATTGACTGATTGATTTTTTAAATACCCATCTCTGTGGACAAAACTTATCCTCCATTATAATGACAAGGACTTAGACTCTAAGCCAAATCAGTCCTCATGTATCATCATGTTTTCCAGGAATAACTCAGAAATCTGTATTACTCACCTGCCACATCTGTTCTATTGCAGTGATGTCAGCTGTGATGCCAACACTATTTATTGTGTAATACCACATTCTAACTTCATATCTATGTTTACATGTTTGTTTGTTTTTTAAAATAATGCCAAGATTAGCAGGGTTTAAAGGTTACAGTGACATATATATTTTTTGACAATGCATAAAATCCTTTAGTGCAAACTTATATTTACAGTACCTATTATTAATAACTATCTTGGGTGATCTGATTGTGAACTGACAAATGTAAATATCCAGTGGATCTTGTAAATAAACTGAAATCATCTTTGGATGTGTCAGGGAATGAGGCAAAGCTTTATTCCAGAATATCCAGTTCCAATCTGCTTGCAGAACAACATGGTAAGAATAACAACAGTAAGTTTGGTGAAGGATATTCTGTCTGTTTGCTGCCTGTGTTACTGGCTCAGGCTCTGCATGTTTTTTTCCCCCCTCTGTATTCTGTGTTTTTCTAGATACCATCCCACACGCTTGACAGAAAAGCAGCATGAATACACACCAACAAATTGAAAATGTAACACCAAAAAAGGCATCATCTTTCTCTCCTCCCTGTCTTAAGACCTTCCCACCACAATGCACAAAATTGCCAAAACTCTTAAGTGTAAATCTGACCCCTTTTTAAACACAATGACTCATCTCTCCGTCCAGAGACTGACAGATGTGTCACATATTCCATTGATATCAACAGAAAAGTTTGGAATTTGGATACTTACTGTCAGTGATGGAGCTTTGAGGTTGGCTGGTTTAACAGTGAAGGTCTCGTTTCTTCCTCTGAGAGCATATATGTGTGTTAGTGTGTGTGAATGTGTGTGACACAAGCCACAGCTCTGACTGAATGCGTGGGAATCGACCAATGGCGGCACAGTTACTCCACTGACAGACATGACAAGCTCCAGCTCTCACACACACAGCCACATAGGGAAAGGAGAATATACCTAAAAATATGTTTGCACAATCCTCACTGCTCTGAAAAAAAAAAGCTCACACCAGACGTCTGTTATCAGACAGTTTGCTGTAAGTTGCCAGTGCACAGAATAAAATACAGAGGCTCAGTGTATTAAAGGATCAGCTATAATCTGATTTATTTTATTATTTATTTTTTTCCACATCGCTCTACCATCAGTTTTGCAGTTTGAGTGACCAAGAACAACATTAGAGGGTCTTTATTCATCAAAAAAGTTCAATATTTCTGTTGTTGTAAAGGGGACAGTTCACTCAAATGTGTAGATTGTGTCAACATTTACTCACCCTTATGTTATTACAAAATCCCATTTTTATCTGTGAAACACAAAAGTAGATATTTAACAGATTGCCAAGCTGCTCTTTTCCATATAATGAGAACAAATGGTAACTACGACTATCCCCCCCAAGTAAAAAAGTAATATATTTAAAATACATTTATTTCATACTAAGTATAGTTCAAATCTATTACCATGTTTACTGACAGATCACTTGAGACTTACTGACATAAAAATTATAATTAAAGTTCATTTGGAGTACTACCTGTGCACAATGCATATTTCTTAATATTAAGCCTAAAATGTGCTTTAATATCACTATTGATGAGG
Organism: Tor tambroides; assembly: GCA_021397915.2. Lineage (NCBI taxonomy): Eukaryota > Metazoa > Chordata > Actinopteri > Cypriniformes > Cyprinidae > Tor > Tor tambroides. The sequence goes on from JAFVLL020031096.1 coordinate 197,441, forward strand.
ATTGTATGATGTTTGAATAATATCAGTCTTTAAATGCAAGATATTTAAAGTGTACCTGAAGCATACTTGCCATAGTTCCACTTTAGCACAATCAAATATACTTCAGTATATCTTTAGTTGGACTTCAGCATACTTCCGCACAATTAAAGTGCATCAAGTACAAAATTAGCTGTTTCAATTTAGCAGACTTCATGTATACCAGTTTAGTATACATGTACAATTGCAGGGTATTTTTATTAAGCACATAAATATGTAAATGCATTTGTAGTATACTTAGAATGAAATAAATGTATTTCAATTTTTTTTTTTGCACTAGGGCCTTGTCCCAATCTACTTTCATCGTACAACATAGAATAGTTAAAAATATCTAATTAAAATCAGAAATGTACAATATTTAATGTTGAAAATGTAATTAAACAAATAAAAAATAAATAAAATCTAATAAAAATTTCACAGAAGACAGGAAGTCATACGAGTTTTTAAAAAAAATGAGGCTGAAAAAGTGATCATTTTCATTTTGGGTAAAATATCTCTTTAATAATTGTTAGTTGTTTTAATAAAGGCACCAATTCTTTTATTTAATAATAATAATATTATCAAATAAGGGCTCACAAAGATGACCTTGACATGGACATCTGATAAAAAAGAACATAATCACAAAAGACAGACCGATTCATTCATTAGCACAGATAATAGAGGTGTCTCAAACAGCTGTCAGCCACTTACACACACGTCATCTGGGTGTTCCTCTACAAGGAGAACACATCTGAAAGGATGCCTTATACAGTATTTTGACATATCAGCAATATATTTTTTTTTGTATAGCTTTCAGAATGTTTGCTGTGTTTCAATTCAAAAGCTGCGGCCTCCAGAAGTCACATTTGTTGGCCGAATATGTTGTGTAGGCCATCTCATTTAGGAAAAGTCCCCATTACATTGCAGAGTATGAAAGAAATTTTATGCCTCACAAGGAATTACAGTCAATTTTATAATGGTTCATTTTCTTAAATGAGACTTCCTCAATGATGAATGTAGCTAACAAATGCAACCTCCATACGTGCAGCCTTCAAAATAAAACATAGCTATTGAGTTTATTGACAAGTCATTTCAAACATTAGTCAGTGTCACAGCTCCCAGCAGAGATGTGTGTTGTATTTCTTTCAAGCCCTATTGTCAACTGAATTTAAATTATGGAATAAATGAAATTGACAGCAGCATAAAATATTAAGCTGTAAATAGTTACAGATTTCACTTTCAGATGACTCCGCTGAGATGTTGGTTCACATTCGTCGTTTCGCTGGCTGCTATGGACAATTGTGCAAGAGTCTCAGAGTTCCCAGAGTGTGAGTTCCACAAAATGTGCGTGTGTTATGCAGTTTGGCCCAGTTTCTCCATCTGTATCTGTAATGCTGAGAGAAAAGACATTGATTTAGCTGCTCAGTTCTATCCTCTCAACCAAACACAAGTTAATGGACATGCTGATGCACACCGGATCCAGCACCAGTAGCTTTTCACTGATAGCATTCCACCTCCTCAACGATTAATCTTTTTGTGCAGTTTAAGTAAAAGGGTAATCTTAATAAACTCCAGCTATAAAGATATTTGTCCTCAGAAACAAGCTATCCCCATTTATATAATGCCCAAGATTGATTATATAAGAGTGTTTCAGCACACGACCCAGCCTTCTTAAAAGCCTCTTAAGGTTGGAAGACATGCGCAGCAAATTATCTGCCCACCACTGGAGTGTGCGTGTGTGTGTTTCTGAGGAAGACTGACAGGGCTAGATTGTGTATTCTACAATGAAGAGATGACAGAGAGAGGGTCATGTGGGAGTGTGTCCCCCATTCTTTAGATAAAGTATACTGACATCATTCATATTGAGTCTATAGCAGCAAAATACTGTAATAATGGCTAAGTTAGTGTGGTGTCAAAAGTTATGAGTCATTTATCTTTTCATGCAACATTTGTGTGGGTGGTGATGTCGCAATCAGTCTGTTTTTCAGCATTAAAGGAATAGATCACTCATAAATGAATATTCTGTCATTTACTCATGACTTTTAAAATCTGTGCGCTGTTACATTTCCTGTGGAACACAAAAGAACTTTTCAAACAACCTTCATGCAGCTCTTACATTATAACAGCTGTTAATAGTGACAACGGCTGTCAAGCTCCTTTTGTGTTCCGTGGAAAAAATAACATTATATTTTATTAGCTAAAACTTTAACATTGATATTGTTCATTGAAATAAAGCTGCAATAAAATTAACTATAAATATTAGATTAAAAAAATATTAAACTAACACTTGCCTTGACAACTGAAAAAATATAAGATGAATAAGCTGAAGTACTCTGCTAAAATGAATAAAAGTGAAATATATTAAATATTAAAAAAAGGCAGAAGCATATTTAATGACTAAAACATAATTTAAATGGGGAAAAAGAAATGACCTAAAATAAAAATATTAATAAATACTATAATAATACATAAATAATACTAGAATAGCACCTATTAATATTTTTGGTGAACTATCCCTTTAAACATAACTTATCTGAATATTAAAAAAGACGAAAACAAAAAAATCAAGACTCATTCAATCAGTTTTATTACAAAGGTTCATCTGTCACGCTTTTCACAAAACACTTATATACACAGTCAAAGCAAAAGAAGGAGGATGCTTGACAAAAGAAGCACAATCCATGACGTCAAGCATGGCTGTACGTCACAGCAGATTGCATGCCGTCATGCTAATTATTGCAAGTGGCAAAAGCACATTTATCATATGCAAAAAAAATACCATAGAAAGTTTGGCAGGTGAAAATGAAGAAGAGTAGTTGCATATTGAATGTATTATTTTGAAAGAGATGTGGATTTCCGTCTTTTCACCACTAGAGGGAGGTAAAGCTCTAAATCAGGGGTCTTCAACCTTTTTTAAGGATGCATTTTTAATAGACGCATTCTAAGCTTGACCATTAATAACATGTATATAGGCCCTACAGAATGTATTTACATACCTATGATGCTTAAATTGCACATTCAATCAGTACTGATCACATATGTGTGTACAATAATATACATTTTAATATGGGAGGTACAATGTCATACACTACCGCTCAAAAATCTGGAGTCAAAGATTTTCTTTGTTTGAATTTTTTTTTTTAGCAAGCATGCATTTAATTGATCAAAAATGATAGGCTTTGATCAACAACAAGAACTTTTGGTTACAAAAGATTTATATTTCCTATAAATGCTGTTTTTTGAACTTTCTGTTCACCAAATATTTCTGAATAAGATGTATCAGTGTTTCCACAAAATATTAAGCAGCACTACCATCTTCAAAACTGATAAGAAATGATTCTCTAGCACCATACTGGCATATTAAAAGGATTTCTGAATGATGTGACTGGAGTAATGGCTGCTGAAAATTCAGCTTTACCATCACAGAAATAAATTACACTTTAAAATACATTAAAACAGAAAATAGTTATTTTAAATTGTAATAATATTTTAAAATATTACACTTTTTATTGGGTTTTTGATCAAATAAATGCAGCCTTGGTGAGCAAGAGATTTAAATAATAAAAAAAATTGAACAGTAGTGTATTTAGATGAACTTCAGCAGTGTTTTTAGTTAACTCAATACTGTTTTTTTCCCCACAAAAATTTGAGGTTAAATGATAACTGCAGTACTGCCAGTTGAAGACCCCTGCTCTAAAGCTACACATATACAAGAGTGTGTTTCTACACACATTGTCAGACAACATAAGCAAATACCAACATGAATGATAGAAAGCAATTTGTTAAGACACTGAGAAACTGAAAACCACAATGTAAGACAGCAGTGTCCAGCATGCAGAGCGAGAGAAGCCAGTCAGGTGAGAAGCTGCATCATAGAAGAGCTGATAGAGTGTTAGTGAAACTACATCAACACACAGCAGGGCTTGTGTCTCCTTTTGACCTTTTTAATCTTTGAGGTACCTGTAGCTGGGTCCTCCGTGCCGTCTCTTTTGCTCTTCCGTTCAGCAGAGCAGGGAAAGGCGTTGTTGGCATTGGAGTTTTGTTGGGGGTTCAAGCTCTTGCTCGCTTCATCGTCACCATCTCCAATGATCACCAGCTCTGCCCGTACTGCGCCTTCATAACTCTGCCTGTCATCTTCAGCATTCTGGTAGCCCATGAAGATCATGGTGACAGGATCGTCTGATGGCATGGCGTTCAGGACGCTGAGTTTGGAGTCTTCAGAGTAGGCCGAACATGGGCTGTGGTTTCTGATGTCACAATCCAAAAGTCGCATTCCCCGGTGGTTCTCTCTTTGATTGTAATATTGTCCATGTCTTTCCCCTCTGTGTAGCTCATGGCTGTTGTGATAGTATTGGTCTGGTCTGTCATTGTAATTAGGCATTGGCAGGAGAGGAAGTCCATGACCCGCGTCCTCTGGATAGCACACGCCATCATTGTACACAAGCTCAGGCCATGCCGATAAATCAACGCTATAGGGATCTTGGTATCCGTTGGATTCGTGGCTTTCTCTGATTTCAGTGGCCTCATGGGAGAGGTTGTAGGGAACCTGATTGGACCTCTTCTTTTTCTCAGACGCCTGTCTCAGGAGTTCTTCGACCTCAACGGGACTGAGTTCGTCCACTCCGTTCGCACCAGGCTGGTGGCCGTCTGTACGCAGGGCGTAGACAGATTTTCGGCCATCGTCGTAAACTTTGATGCCTTTCTGCTGGAGCTCTTGGGGAGAAATGGTGGAGGTGGAGAGGACTTGGCTTTCACCTGTGCGCAAGTCCTTCTGGACGTTAATTTCCATGGCGAACAAAGCTGTAAGAGACAAAGGGAATGTGTGTGATATAATAGCAGTTTTGGGAAGGTTACTTTGGAAATGTAATAGGTTATAGATTACAAGTTACCCTATTTAAAATAAGTAAGTAGTGTAAGTATTTTAATTAGTTTATTAAAGTAACTGATTACATTTGATTACTTTTATAAATTTCTAATGTTTTCAACTGTTAATAATTTTAAAACTTTTAAAGCACCTTACAGTAGGATTCAACTCAGATTACTGTCAGACTTTCAAAATTCTTCATTTCTTGAATTGAGATTATAATAATTTAATTTTAAAGCACAATTTAAAACATAATTTAATTTTTAAACAGACTTTAGCACCTCTTTTTGCTTTGAGATCATTCTGAGGTTAAATACAGATTTAAAATCATAAGAAATAGTTTAATAGCTATGAGACTGTTATTGAAATCAAATCTTTGCATAGCTATGACAGGAAACACTGGCATCTAACAATACCTTGGAAAAAAAAACTTTAAAAAATCTTAAAAAATAAAGCATAAACATAAAACCAAATAGCAAATAAAACAGTTATTGAATAAGCATGTGTCCTATTCTGTGTACTTAACTCCTGAAACATTGGTGTCTCATATTTTATAGCAGTCAATGTAATTTGAGAAAGAAATCAGTTAAATATGTATGTGGGTGTGTGTGAAAAATATCAGATGTAACCTCATTTGTAATTGTTAATACTTTCATAAGTAACTGTAATTTAATTAGACATTTTTTCTCAGTAACTGTAACTGATTACAATTACAATTATTTTGTAATTAAATTACAGAATTCCGTTTTTTGTCACCCAAACCCCTTTGATCTAAAATATTTACTTAAAGTACACCCAATAAATGTTTCAATTTAACACCACATTTGCATGTTCAAGATTATATGCTTTTGGTTAATGGCCACACGACAAATCAATCTTTGTTTAGTAAGATTCCTTTTGGGTATTTTTAAACTTTTTTTATACTTTAATTAATTCACTTTTTTAAATAAGCTTTAAGCATCTCACAAACTCACAGGGACTTGTTAACCCCAGTTTGGAAAGCTCTGTATAAAACGTTTATTTTGCTGTTCTACATTATATAAAAATATTGAAAACACTCTGTAGTCTTCTTTCAGTTTACCAGGTTTGCCTTGGTGGGTTTTTGTTTCAGTTTCCAGGTCTTGTTTCTTCCTCTGATTTAACAGGGGTGTGCTGGGCTTTAGCATATTTGGAATTGTTGAATGAATATAGATCGGCTCTGCAAAAAGAGTGAAAAGATTCATAAATATGGCAAAATTTAACACAAAAAATTTCTTGCAATTTGTTTATGGTCTGTACAGCATTGTGACGGAGTTTTACAGTATTTACCCGATGTGAAATCTGCATTCACTGCCTGTGGAGATACAAACAGAATCATGTCCTCATATAAAGTCCATATAGTTTATTAAAGCGAAAAGCACAGTTTCTGATCATTTAAATTTATTAACCACATCAAAAGCAGTGTACCTTAATGATGTCCTCTGGAGACTTTTCAATGGCTTTGAGCCTCTTTAGAATCAGCCCCTCATTTGTTGAGATGTTCATTTCCTCTCTCTCCAACGCTTCAATCTCTTTCTCTATCCTACAGAGAATTGGTTACAATAATTGTTTAAATAAGATTTTCTAAATATGCAGTCCTCTAGAGTTCTTCTGGCACACACACACACACACACACACACACACACACACACACACACTGAGATTGACCTCTATTACCGGGTCAAGTCACACAAGGGTGCTATCCCTGACAAAGGACCTGTCATTCTGTTTGCACTTTCTCTTGCATAGACATGCTAGACTCAAGAAGCAATTAGTTGTAAAAGGTTATGAAAGCAATATAAACAAATATTAGTAACACTTTAGTATAGGGACCAGTTCTCACTATTAACTAGTTGCTTATCAGCATAAATTGGTTATTCTACATCCCTAATCCTACCCACTACCTAAACTTAACAACTACCTTATTAACTATTAATAAGCAGCAAATAAGGAGTTTATTGAGGCAAAAGTCATAGTTACTGGTATGTTAACAGCAAGAATTGAACCTTAAAATAAAGTGTGACCCAAATATTTAATAACAGACATTTGAATTTACTCATATGACTGATGTTCATTCAGAATCATCACCAGTCTGAATCATTTAACGCACTCTCTAGGAATGAAATCGACAGAAATATTTGTGCTAGGGTGCGACCTGCATGTAGCAGCCTTTCAAGGACACTAGAACAGCTTTTTTTAGCATCCTTCTCTGGCTTCATTGCTACTACAATGCAATGCAGTTACAAAGCATTGCACACCTCTTGCCTCATACTTCACTCTAATAGATTTCATTACGGCACCACAGGGCAAATGACATTAGCTGAGAAACATCACACAAGCCCTGAAGTTCTCTGAGTTAATACACAAGACCTTTAAGAGATTGAACTCTTAACAACTGAAAATATTCAGGAGATGTCAGTGCACCTGATTTGCTATGATAATCTCAATAAATTAACTGGCAATCCTAAACAGCAAAATGGTTTAGATCAAATAGTCTCTGGCTTAAATATGGTGTAAATAATGCTACAACAATGAAATGCAACTTTATTCTTTTATCTTACCTATGTATGTTGCTCTTGAGGTGTTTAGTTTGTTGTGCATCTTCGAGAGCTTTTTGTGTTTCCTGTGCATTACTGCTGTTCATCCCATCCATGAGCCACAGATCTCTCATGGACCTTTTCTATGAAAGACATATAGAGATGCTTCAAATCCCAGACCATAAAAATGAACAGGAAACAATATTCTTAAAATCAAGGAGGTACCTTGACATGTTGAAGCTTTAGTTTCTCTCTGTCAATTTCAAGCCGTTTGTGGGCAATTTCCTCTTGGATTTTTTTCTTATTCTGTGGACAAATGGACATTTATATAAAGACATAGAACTAGCATAGCTATGCAAGTGGTTCCAATACAGTTGCTGTAAATTCCAGAGCCTTGAAATAAGTAGACAATCCCACGTGGTTACCGTAATAGCTTGAAGGCGCTCCTTTAAGAGTTCTGCTTCTTCCATCCTGCCTCTGGAGAATAAAAAAGAAACATTTATCCTTTATATGACACTATAAAATCATCACTAATACCAGTAGGGCTTTATTTTGACATCTGTCTAATGCCTCAAAGGGTTGCTGGGTGATATGTAGGTCAAACTCCATACAGTGACACTGATATTTGACTATATGAGTTAATGTCCATTCATCACCACTTGCGTCCTGCTTTCTAAAGATCACTGCGGTTCCATGAATAGCAGCAGTGGTAAAACAGTCTCTGCGATGCACCATAAATAATCTGCCTGACAGGGTTTGGTTGCCCGTGTCTGAGTGGGTGACCCCTTGTAGACACTGCTGGGTTTCATAGACATCCATGTAAGGCCTTAGGCTAGATCTTGCCGCTTGAAGTAGCTTCATGCTTCATTCACCCAATTTCCAGTTAAATATCTCTTACAACAGGCCAGATGTGACCTTCTGTGATTGTCACATCAGTTGTAATGCAGGAATATGAAACAATATTGTGAAGTTACAAGTAAAGAAAAGCAATGGATCAGTGTTTCCTACAGAATTCTTTAACAGCATGTACAATTTTAACAATAGGTTCACAGTTGTTAATTATCATTGACATGAATGGTTGTGTTTATATGTTGATTTTTGCATGCAACCACAAAGACAACAAAATTGAATGACATGCCATCTTTATTTTATTTTGCAGTACTTATATCTAGGGTAAAATATAGTTTCTTTTGACATGATGCTGTAGATTTATCAGCAGAAAAGAACAGGAAACACTGCAATGGACCATCATATAGAATACATTTTAATTCACCTCATCTGTTTTTGATCTACTCATCTAGTTCTACACTTTCAATCGTATCTTTGCTAAAGATACTTCAGTTTTACGTTTTAGACCAACACAAATACAAGTCTAGAACACTTTCACTATCATGTTAGTGACAGCAGAGCTAGTGTCTGTGGGTCCCCAGGCTGCGTTTTCTTTTCCCAGGAAATGTGAGACAGACTCCAGACTTCCTGTCTCTGTCCATGTTTCATACATAGACAGTATCCAGTGCTGACTCAACACAACCCTGCTCATCTGCTTTAGATATAAGGCTGCTCACTGCCCTGGACTCAACTGACACAGTTCAGTGTTACTATGTTAATTTCATTAACATACTAAAAAAACTGTCCAGGGCTGCGCTTCCCAAAAGCACTGCAGGCGTAAGTACATCATAGACCCACTGCCACCAATGGAGCTACGATCAACTTGGCTTACAATGCTTATGGGAAACGCAGCCTAGGATAGTTGCTTAGCATTTGCTTAGCATTAGGTAACAGAATGAAATATATATAAAAGTACTGTCCAAAAATCCTTCCAGGAGAGACATCATTTATTTTTATCTGATTGATAATTTCAATTAATATCAAAGCATCATCTACAGATCTGTGGATGAGTTTGGTAACCCCTAATGCTCCAGAATTCCACTAGACTCAGGAACAATCTAAAAATAACAAGGCCACCCAGGGGTACAATATAAATCTGCCTAATAAATCTGACACGGTGGCACACCAAACCACTGGGTCGCTGTTCTCCTTGACACAAAAACCCACAAAGTTTTCTGAAATTAACGGATATAAGGGCCAGAGTAAAAAAACTGCAAAACAAAAGTGAAAGGATAAAATGGGCAATAAATTAGACTATTAAGAAATACCCTTTTCAAAATGACATGATGAGGGCAAGGTCTGAAGCCCAGCAGAACTCATGCAAAGTTAACCAGATTGCACTGCATTTTACTGTGTAATTCTTAACAACAAACAGATTACGTTACATCTGACCGTTTTATGGCATAGAAACAGCACAGATCCAAAGCAAACTATACAAACTGATCGGCAGATAAAATCTTTTAGATATGATAAGTTATTTCTAGGTTTGAACACTACATGCTCGCAGGCCTCTCCTGCACATGGTCAGTTTTCCTGTCAGTTTTATCCTAGAGGAAGTTTCTCTCTAATCTCCTCTAATCTGATCACCAGTTAGTTAAGATGTAAATCTCTTGTCTTGTGGCATCTGCTCCCATAAGAATATCCTGACTGGACAAACATCCAGGAATTGTACACTTATTGTATTTGAATGCAGATATTGGAAATCTTAAACTTTATAAAACTATTTAAAATTCATCAATATATGAAAAACTAACAGATAACTTTTTGTTAAGCTTTTGTGAACATGCAAGGTGTGTTCACGCATGTAAAAACTGGACAAAATTGGGTTGTAATTAAATTAGTTAAAATGTCACTGAATATTTTAATGACCAACTCTTTTGAATGATTTCTTAAAATAATAGGTGAAAGTTTAAACCCTCACTTTTCCCAAACTAAATGTCACCCAATCCACAGGATCTGTGAAAGTGACAGCCTCAGTGACATTTGAAGATGAGCCGAGACCATCGATTCACGTGCAAATGAACTCTACAAAACTTTAGACAAATCTTCAGCAGGTTACGGGATCAGTTAACTGACCTTCACACTATGTTATCTTTGTATCCCCACTAAGAAAAGTAAAACGGCAGAAAACACACTTACCTGGCCGCTGACGACGAAGGGATATCCAGAAGGGTTTTGTGAGTTCACGCGCAGCCGTCAAGCGGCTCTCATTTAATGGCTAAGGCGCGCGCAGGTGCTGTAGGCATGACTGACAGTCCTCCCTTGAGCCAATGAAACGCCAGTGAGCTTGTTCAGTTGTTCAGTCTCTATAGTCTCATCAGTGAATGACGACAGCCCACACCCTTGTAAACTTGTGACAATTTATGCCTCCGTGTTTGTTACTGTATCTGTGGAGGCTAACAAACTTTAGGAAATAAACATCATAATAAAATGCTGGAACATACCATAATAAAATCGGAAAAGTTTTTTTCAATCAATTTACCTTCTAATACAGCCATTAAAAAAAAAATTAACATAAGGAACTACATTTTGTCAATTTTGAGTTTTGACTAAAATCAAAATCGGTGATCTGTCCTGTGAGAGATACAGTTACAGTAGGATGGTTTCACTGGCAAGCTGTTCTTTTAATCTAATTTAGTTTAATTTGAAAACTTTTTAATGGGCTTTAAGGCAATGTCTCTTCACTCTAAACACTATTCGGCTGTACACTTCAGAGCTGCTTTCTGAGCAGAAAAACAGTGTCACAAATCATTTTGACGTGAGGCGACTCACAAGCTGCAGTCAAGTGTCAGACATTCCTACATGCATACTTCTGTTTATTCACACTAGCCGTAGAAAATGAGACCCGCAGCAGGACGAGACATTCCTTCTGCTGCATCTAATGAAGAGAATGAAGAATGCTGAGATCTTTCATGAACTTCTCAGCTCAAATTGATATCCTTTATGGTCTGTGCATTTCAAACATTAACATGCATTAAAACTAATCAAAAATGGGCCAATTCACCAAAAGCGTCAAAGTAAAAATATTTAAGATTCAAGAACATGCACTTTTGTGTTCAGGACAGATGCTGCAAATGTAAAACAAAACGGCACAAGCCTCCCTGCAGTAGCATCTGTTATACTTTCTGCTTCCTGCTCAAATGACACATGCTTTTAGATATTTAGGGTGTGTGAGGTGGGGCATTCACAGGCTCGTGCCCTACTGACAGCTGAGGTCACCCAGTGCTTTTACAGAGACCTCCGGAAAAAACAGCAGTGGTCATCAGACTGCAGGGCTGATTCATACAGCATACTGATAGCAAATGTTACCATTGTATTTGTTGTAAAAGTTAAGATAGAGACTCTTCATTCTAGACTTTGGAGAATTTGGTTACTTGTCATTTTACTCATGACTTTTATTTTTGAGGTGACCTGAAATATGTGTAATATGCCAATGTTACTCTTATACTGTAAAACTGGATGTCCACGAATGAATTATTATAATAATTATAATATATATGAATTATTTTATATGTATGTATATACATATATACATGTAAAAATACATTTACTGTCATGTGTATGTGTCTGTTTAGTTCCGTTTTGCCCTTATTTGGTCAGTTTCCTGTATTCATTCATTAGTTAATCATCGTTCATTCTTATCACCTGAGTTCATTAATCTTATTGTTTGCTCCTTTGATTTCCTGTCTTATAAGACCTGTGTTCTCCTTTGGTTCTTTGTCTGCTGTTAAACGACATGTTGAATGTCTTCCTGAGTTCCTGAGTATTATTCCGTGTGGTTTCATTAAAGACTATTGGTTTTTGAAGAACTCTTTGTCTCCTCGCTCCTTCGTCCCCAGTGCACCGTGACATTTACATGATATGCATAAATATTTGATGAATATTTCACTGATCAAATCAGTCGTGGCAGATATATAGGACTATTCTTTACTGACGCTTAGAGAGAGACCTCAAGTTCACCACCATCAACTTTTAATTCTTCTAAATTTCTACAGAATTCAAGGCCTTTTATTTGCTTTTGTCCCTGTGACAGAATGCACCTTTACATCTGATATATCTGTGGCATTCAAGAAGGCACTTAACCCACTTTTCTGTCCTAATCCAATAAGGCTGTCACTCTTCCCACACGGTATTGATCAGACAAGTGGAGTGTGTTTGTGTGTGTTCAAAGGTGACGTGATCCTCATACTCAGTTCAAGCCCTTAGGAACTGTATTCCCCTGTGTGTGTGTGTGTGTGTACCTGGTATTCCCTGGTATTTGGTCCACATGAGGAAACTTTTAAATCACAGAATGAAGTTTTCTGAAAATCTAAAATAGTAGAAGGTTTGGTGTGAGGGGTAGGATTATAGGGAAAGGGAATAGAAAATACAGTTTGCACAGTATAAAAACCATTACATCTATGAAATGTCCCCATAAAACATGGAAACCAGTGTGAGTGTGTGTGTGTGTGTGTGTGTTAAATGTATGTATAAAATACATTTGATCAACTTAAATTTAAGTCCATTTACTTTCTGTGCACCTTGTAATATTGCAGTGTTTCTAATCAGCTACTTATGATACAGTATCATATTTTCCCACAACATGTCATTTTTAACTCATAAATCTATGGGTGCCACATGTTACACAGCAGAAAGGCATTTATGGGGTTCTTGTGAGACAACCAAGGTCTGGTCATCCCCATAAAAATGTGCATCTGATTTTCGAGCTCTGTTGTCAAGTCATACAAGATGACTTCAGTGAGACCTTCCTTATCAAGAACATTTCGTGATGTAACACTTAGAAGGAACAGAACAGTGACTGGAATGTAATGAGAGGCGAGAAAGTGCTTTTTATATCATTTGGATGTTCTAAAGCTGAACTAATTTTTTTTTTCTTTTTCTGGTGAGTCACTAATATCCAACACAGGCCAGTGTGAATAACAGGAAAAAAGCCCAGATTATTCTGAAGTGTTACACGTATTCAAACAGCAAATGAGAATAAGGCAAAAACTAAAAACTGTTGTTCATTGTTGTTTTTATTGCCATGGACACCACATTCTAACATTCTAGCAGCCTGTCATTAGTCACTCTGGTCATTGACAGACTGAGTTTGGTACATTAACTTTGCCACTACTTTTAGTAGAAAATAAATGTGCATTTAAAATCTAAAGCCTGCGCAAGAGAATGAATTCCTGTCTAGAGCGGCTCTGATCTTCAGCCTGAATGATAATGTTTCTTCATATTAGATTTTGTGACCTTTAATTTATTTGCTCTGATTGCTTATGATATGCTTACCGAAACATAATCCTTTTTCATCAACTCTTGTTTAAATAGTGACAGAGTTCCCACACACAGTATTATACGTATGTAGGACAACAGTCTCATTTCTTGCATTAGCAAAAACAGTAGGGGAGATCTTTAGCATTATAATGGGAAACATTATATTACAGTATCAAAATTAATCCAGGAGTGTTGCATTATAACAATAATATTATTGCTTTAATATTTAACTTTTGTAATAGTTTTAATGCTTTATATGGTAAAGATAGATTAGTTGTTGTTAATGGTTTGTTAATGGCGAGAATTGGACCTTAAATAGAGTAAGCAGGAATAATATGTGTATTAAAGTAAAATAATAAGTCCAACCTATATTATAATTATCTGAAATAAAACATTGTAAGAAAAACTGATTGATTGGCCTCAGTCAAGTAAATTTGAATTTAAAGACATCAAAACTTTAGACAGCAGAAAAGAATGGACATAAAAAATAATAAAAATAAATAATAATAATCCAATTCTCACTATTAATTAGTTGCTTATTAGTATGCCTATTATTAACATATTGACGGTTTATTAGTGTTTATAAAGCATATATTCTGCATGACCATATTCGACATCCCTAATCCTACCCAATACCTAAGCTTAACAACTACCTTGCTATTAATAAGCAGCTAATTAGGAGTTTATTGAGGCAAAAGTCATGGTTAATGGTTTGTTAATGGCAACAATTGGACCTTAAAATAAAGTGTGTCCTATAAGGATAATAATTTGTATATTTCAGGAAAATGTCCCAGTTGAAAATATTTCATGAATGTGATTCATAAATTGTGCTTTATTCAAAGTTCCAGTAGATGGCACTACTCTGCATCAGATACTCAAACCAGGTGGATTGCTCAAAAGGTAAAGAAAAATTAGCAACATATCTACTATACAGTACAGTAACATATCTACAACACTGACAGTGTTGCCCTGGACAGCACTCTGATGACTCAGTTCAGCAATAGCATCATGGAAATAAAACGTCCCACATACGGTGTTGACCTTGCAAAATTTAATATGAGAGCTTGTAGTTTTGAATAGCCGCTTAACTCCACTGACGTATCAAGAGCTATTCTTTGCAGCATTTTCATGGCGCAGATATAGGAAAATAGGCACGATTACAATACAATCATGTGATGGCGCCTTCAAAAAAAAAAAAAAAAAAGGTCCTCACCTTGTTATTCAGTCTGTCCAGACTCATTTGAGCTCATAAATAACAATGGATTTGCTTCACCACCGGAACAGACGGTTTTAATATGCTAATGCTTCTGATGTAGCCTTAATCACACACTCCAGTTTGCTATAACAAAGGTTTTGGGGCAGCGCCAAATAACACTTCGGTGTTCTTTGATAGGGGTTGTGATAATAACACACCTACGCCTGCCTACCTTCACATATGCACACTTACACACTCAGACACACACCAAAAAACATGCCTACTGATATCAGCTCAAACAATACATGCCAAAACGTGCATGCTAATTTGTATGCATGAATGCATAATTAATTGATTATTAATAATGCAAAGGCATACTGTACATATTCAACGATTAATCTGCAATATGCAGGGATGTGACTGTATTTAGGCTGTGCTGTGTCAAGCTGAGTCGTCTATTGCAGTGAATGGCGCTCTAGTTGCTTCAGTGGCATGGTTGCTATGGTGAATTTTCACATGGGCAACGGTGGATTGCATGTTCTCTAGTGCCCTCCACACTATGACATGCAGCTAACTATGAAAAAAGAAACCGTCTTTTATGCCTCTCTCTCTGTAAACATGATTCCAGCACTTCGGTTTTCTCTGCTCCTGAATCTTAATTATAAAGACAGATTATTTGAACATTATTCATAATCACACGAGATTAGAGAGATATAATTGCAAAAGGAAATGTAATTGATTTATTTTTATGGATATTGTATGGATATTGTTATAGTGTGTCACACTAATGGGATATACTGTATTGATTGAAAACCAGTGTGCAGTGACCTGTGAAATGTCACATCTGTAAAGTCAAATTTATGGTCGGTGTCAAATTAAGATTTCAAATCATTTTAATGTGACACATTGGTTCAGATTTCCATCAGTAAACTATCAAACCAGAAACCCATTTAAAGGGATAGTTCACACAAAAATGAAAATTCTATCATTAATTACTTACCCTCATGTCGTTCCAAACCCGTAAGACCTTCGTTCATCTTCGGGACACAAATTAAGATTGTGTTTTTTTCATTTGTGTTTTGAAAATGAAGGAAGGTCTAATGGGTTTGGAATGACAAGTGAGTAATTAATGACTTTTTTTCATTTTTGGGTCAAATATCCCTTTAAGAGTCATTTATTAAAAAAACACACACATTGATACAGAAGTGCTGTTGTCATGTTGTATACATATTGTATAAAAAATGTGTTGCATTTCAAGCCTGGCCTATAATAGCATACATAGAGAGCCATATTAATGCATTTACTGTACATGCTTTACATTAAAATAGTCCTTATTGATTACAGTCACTACCTTTTTTTAATCTCTTATGCTCACCAAGTCTGCATTTATTTGATAAAATACAATAAAAACAGTACAGTTTTAAAATATTATTACAATTTTAAATAACTGTTTTCTATTTGAATATATTTTTAGATGTCATTTATTCTTGTGATGACAAAGTTGAATTTTCAGCATCATTACTCCAGTCTTCGGTGTCACATGATTCTTCAAAAATCACAATATGCAGATTTGCTGCTTAAACATCTGTTATTATTATGAATGTTGAATACAGTTTTTGCTGCTTAATATATATATGTGGAAACGATACATTTTGTTTCAGGATTCTTTGATAATTAGAAAAGGACGGCATTTGTTTGAAATTGTTTTTTATACATTATAAATGTTTAATAACACTATAAACATCTTTACTGCAAATTTTAATCAATTTAATGCATCCTTGCTGAATAAAAGTATTAATTTCTATAGTGTACATTTCTTGTACGGTGCTTTTATTTTCACATAATACATTTTAGCAATGCCTTTTGAAGACAGTAAACATTAAGCTGCACTTCAGCTGAACTTCAGTTAACTTTTTTCTTTTTTTAAACCTGTTGTTACATTTTTGTTCACAGTATGTGTCATTTTTGTTTATGTTCCTCCCCCTCCCCCAAAATCTTTTTTGAGTTCTGAGATCAAACAATAATTGGGGGACTCCCTGCAGTACCACCATGGACCCCCTGTGAAGACTGCTGGTTTATTCAACCAAACAACCATGCATGCTTGCAGATGCATAGACTGTTTTAGCCAAGTAGACACATGCACACAGTGTAAGTTCTTCCAAGATTCTGTCCCTGTCAGGACGCTGCTTAATGAGTGTCATTCATGGATGAGCTGAAGATGATTGGGGGTCTCAGCAGGCCATATCCTGTCTCATCAGTCTCATGCAGTCTCAGGGTATCATTGCCACTTCATCCACTTTCTGTCTATTATACAAGAGGGTCATCAAGTTTACAAAGTTGGAAAAATCTGAGCATACTTGGTGAACTTCATAGAATTTTTGTGTCCCCACATTTATTTATAATAATGATTCATGTGATAAATTATATTCTGTAGGTTGTGACTGACTGTATATGCATTACAAGATAAATCTGTCATCATTTACTTACCTTCAAGTCACTCCAACTGTATATTATTATTTTTTAATGACAAAATGAGATGTTATGCATAATGTCCAAGCTGTTCCTTTCCATAAAATAAAAGTGGAAAGTGACTTTAATACCTACCCTTCACGATACAGTAAGTCAGAAAACACAAATTAGATGCAAAAACTCAGAAGGGATTATCAGTCAACAATGGCAAAAATTTCAGTCACATAAAACTTTTTTAATGATTTCAGACAACATTAAATATAGTGGACTAGTTTTATGGTATGGACCACTTACATTTTTCTTTATCATTTTGGTGCCTGGCTAATAAACTATACAATTCAAAAGTGAATGATATAGAAGTAAGAGTTTTTAATACAGTTTTAATAATGTCTCTTCTGCTCACTAAGGATCAATTTATTTGATTAAAAATATGGTAAAAACAGTAATACTGTAAAAATATTTTTACAACTTAAAATCACTGTTTTCTATTTTAATATATTTTAAAATGTAATTTATTCCTGTGATGAATTTGCTGAATTTTCAGCAGCCATTACTCCAGTCTTCAATGTCACATGATCCTTCAGAAATGATTTTAATATGCTGATTTGCTGCTCAAGAAACATTTCTTTTTATTGTCAGTGTTAAAACAGTTTGTGGAAAACAACATGTGTGGAAAAAAAATAATACATATTTCAAATTTTTTTGATAAATAGAAATTAATTTATTATTTAATTATTTTATGAATAAATGTCTTTACTGTCACTTTTGATCAATATAACATCTAATATTATTTGCTGAATAAAAGTATTAATTTTGAATGGTAATATAAATCCAATTGTACGGACAACAGAAGCTCTCCTTCTGTGCTTCACAGAAGAATAAAATAATACAAGACTCAAAAGACATGGAAATAAAAAAAAAACCTTTTATATAATTGAACGCTTTATATCTATTTTGCCGTGGGTATTGCAGCCCTTGTGGTTTGAAATCTTCCATCACAGCCTGTAACACACACTTACTTTACCACTCAATTCAAACTCTTCTGACTCTCATCCAGGCCAAGGCGCAACTTCCTACATACAGGCTTCTGCCAGTTCTGTGCAGTTCTGTGTGTGTGCGGCCCAGCAGGGGGGAGGCTAAGAAATGTTTTTTTTGTTGCAAAAAGGCTGCTGCACGTTCACATGCATGAGAACAGTTTCTTCCCCTGCAGGCAATGAAACCACCTGCCGATTATTCCAAGCAAACACTATACACATTTCTCTTCAACATTACAGAGGGTCTGCGCAGAAACAAAACATGACATATAAACCAATAACTAGAGTGTTTGTCATTCACCTTAAAATTTAAATGCTTGCTAAGGGTGAATTTTGTTTGCTGTAAACGGATTTACCAATAATCTGATAAAATACAGAAACGTATATATCAAAATATATGTAAGTACAAGCAATGGAGTAAATAATAGGCAGGCAGGCCGGCCAGGACAGGGCACAGCACAGCAAGGCAAGATGAACATTCCACACACACACACACACACACACACACACAGCAAATACTCACTGACATAAAACAATGAAACAGCACAGGACTGCAGACACCTGGAGAATAAATAGGGAGACAAACGAGGAGGGTAACGAGGGCGACACAGGTGGAGTAACTGAAACAATAATGAGATAACAAGAAGGGCGGGGTCAGACAATAGACAGGAGAGCACATGACAACAACAACAAGCCATGTGCTCAAACAAACACACAGTGACATCTGGTGGCCAACCAGGGCGCACCAGCAGGACCGTGACAGAATCCCCCCTTTAAGGAGTGGATTCCAGACGCTCCACATACTAAAACAGAAAACAAAATGTCTAGGAGTGAGGTGGACCGGAGGCGGATCAGGGGGAGGGATGGTGGGCCAGGCCCCTGTGGCAGAACATGCGGAACTGAAAACATCCAGGGCGGAGCATGCGGAGCTGAAACCCTCCAGGGCAGAACAGGTGGAGCTGAAACCCTCCAGGGCGGGGCAGGCGGAGCTGAAACCCTCCAGGGCGGAGCAGAAACCCACCAGGGCAGAGCATGCAGGACTGAAGCCCTCCAGGGAGGAACTGAAGCCCACCACAGCCTCTCCGAGAAGAATGAAGACCTCCACGGTGGTGCAGAAGACCACCACAGCTGAGCAGGCATGACTGAAGATCCCCATGGTTGAGCAGATGACCACCACAGCAAAGCAGACGGGAGAGAGGGCCATGATGGATCAGGTGGTGCTGGCGACCATCACATTGGTGCAGGTGGGGCTGAAGACCACCACAGTGGCACAGTAGACCACCAAGGCAGCGCAGGCAGAGTTCTTGACCACCATGGTGGAGCAGACTCATGGGTAGGAGTAGGCTCTGCAGTAGACTCTGAGAACTCCTGGACTGGAGTGGATTCAGGAGTGGACTCAGAAGGCTCCCAGACTGGAGCGGGCTCTGGAGTGGTGTCTGAAGGCTCCCGGACTGGAGCGGGCTCTTGAGTGGGCTCTGAAGTCTCCTGGATTGGAGCGGGCTCTGGAGTGGACTCTGAGTGCTCCTGGACTGGAGCAGACTCTGGAATGGATTCTGAGTGTTCTCGGACTGGAGTGGACTCTGAAGGCTCCCAGACTGGAGCGGGCTCTGGAGGGGACTCTGAAGGCTCCTGGACTGGAGCAGGCTCTGGAGTGGACTCTGAAACCTGTCGGACTGGAACTGGCTCTTGAGTGGACTCTGAAACCTGTCGGACTGGAACTGGCTCTTGAATGGTTCTGGAGGGGACTCTGAAGCGGCCCATGGATGCAGAACAACCATGAGGTGAAAGGCAAAGATGGTCTTCTTGATTATGGCAGCAGGAGTGAAATCAGGCAGCTCTGTGGTGACCTCTGAGACCACCGGAGTCAGGTCCTCCAGGACCACCGGACTTGGGACCACCAGCGTTGGGTCCTCCAGGACCACCGGACTCGGGACCACCAGAGTCAGGTCCTCCAGCATCACTGGACTAGAGACCACTGGAGAAATACCAGCTGCTCTGGCTGAGATCAGCGGTGGATCTGCCAAACTGGAAGCCAGCCTCAAAAGCCTTGGGCCCACCCAGTTAAGAGGTTCCGGACTGGCAGCCATTTTGTGATGACGCTCTGAATTGGCGGCCATCTTGTGAAGAGGCACCACATGAGACGGCACCTCTTGTTGCAGAGCTGACTGCCTCCCACTGAGGATGAGGGACTCCACAAAACCCTCAAAGGACAAATGCTCCAACCCAAACATCCTCCCCGTGCTAATGGGCTTGTCCAGGGAATAATTAAACAAGTCCTTCAGAGCCAAGGAACTCCAGGGATTGTTTTATGTCAGTATTTGCTGTGTGTGTGTGTGTGTGTGTGTGTTTTCTGGACAATTTATCACACCACTGGCCCTGGACCACAAAACCAGTCTTAAGTAGCACAGGTATATTTGTAGCAATAGGCAAAAATACATTGTATGGGTCAAAATTATCGATTTTTCTTTTATGTCAAAAATCATTTGGATATTAAGAAAAGATCATGTTCCATGAAGATATTTTGTAAATTTTGATTTTTTTTGCTCCCTCAGATTCCAGATTTTCAAATAGTTGTATCTCGACCAAATATTGTCATATCCTAACAAACCATACATCAATGGAAATAATTTATTCAGCTTTCAGATTATGTATAAATCTCAATTTCAAAAAATTTACCCTTATGACTGGTTTTGTGGTCCATGGTCTCATATGTGACCCTGGACGACAAAACCAGCCTTAAGTCGCTGGGGTATATTTGTAGCAATAGCCAAAAATACATTGTATGGGTCAAAATTAATGATTTTTCTTTTATGCCAAAAATCATTAAGATATTAAATAAAGATCATGTTCCATGAAGATAATTTGTAAATTTCCTACTGCAAATATATCAAAACTTAATTGTTGATTAGTAATATGCATTGCTAAGAACTTCATTTGGACAACTTTAAAGGCAATTTTCTCAATATTTAGATTTTTTTGCACCCTCAGATTC